>JAQFYE010003627.1:0-14852 GCA_034694305.1 Protaphorura glebata
GGGGGAGCGGCGCTCTCCACTGTCCAAACTCGGGTTTCCAACTTTCACTTTCACCACGAGAAAATAATAGTTACAAAAATCTTAACAATATCCAACAGGTTGGCCGGATATTTGTAATTCGGTATCCGGCAAAGTGGCCGGATAATGAAAATTGCAACCGGGGTGTTTATCGAAAGCTGCCACAGAGTACATCACTGCGATATTTGTAGTGCTCTTCGAACTCACTGGTTATTATTGTAGGCCAGCGACGAAACTGCTTTAGTACACAATTTACACGTTTTAATGGTGATATCTGCATCGCGTAACGTTCTCTAACCTTACAACAGTACTGCACCAACTCGCTCTTTATGATGTTATCAAAATTTTCAATTTTTGATACCTGATATTCTGAATTTTACCGTTGACCAAATATCTGGATATTATGGAAAAGTGCTTATTTCCGATTATTGAGCCAACGTTTGTTAATACTAAATACTGAAGTCATTCATACGGTATCAGGATCTACTCACTAGCCGCTTTCCATAGACACCCCACTTGCACAGTATTTACTATCCGGCCGAATATCCGATTGACAGAATTGACCGAATCGGAACATCCGGTATCCGACCGAAGGCCAGATACCACCGGCGCATCCCTATAAAGCACTTGCTCAATTTTTCGTAAGTCCAGTGTAGCATCGAAAAACATTTCATAATATCTTCAAGCAGGCATTTCGGCTGCAATTCTTCACGTACTTTCAACTAATATACCGATAATTTTGTTACAAATATCAGACGGCAAGTCCTGAGAAAGAAATGAGGCCCAATAATTCCTCTTTGGCACGTAGGGCAAGATCAAACGATCAAGGAATGCTCTGGTCCTGGTCTGGAGCGGGCGTCCCGATTCCACTCTTAAACTCAACAACCAAGCAAATTCATATGCCTTCTGTGGTACAAACCCTGTATTTCATACACGTAGTGCTATCAAGTAATCTTGTCTACAAATATTCAGAGAACATAGATGTCGCGCGACGTAGAAAAGGCCCGCAACCACTAAAACCGTGAGGACGTGAGCGGAAACGGATCCCCAAAGTACGTACGGGTTAGAATAAGGAGACGAAGCCAAGATGCAAAGCAATGCAAAAATAAGGCGCACTGGACTGGGGTCCATGCTCTTCTACACATTCTCTGGGGTCCATGCTCTACCTGTATAAATCGTCACACTCTTTCATACGTAGTGGCTTTTCTACCCTGGGTCCCATTTTCTTTGACAAATATTTTATTATTTTTGCGCCCCCAAGAATTCTGCGCCCGTGTGCCCGGCACACCAATGCACATCCATAGCTTCGCCTCTGCAAATATGTGAATAAAGCAAAGTCAGGCGGTGGTCACGATGCAGGTGTTTTTGTTAGTGTTTCTCAACTTTTTGACGATAAACCCTTCGAAAATCTGAAAATTCGGTATTACCTGGCTGGTAGTGGTAACGCATATTCATATTATGCATATTTTGAGATACAGTTGGCCCAATTCTAATGAAATTTTTTTTTAGAAAAGCAAAAATCGTTCTGCTCAAAGGGACAACTGCTGGTGAAAAGGTGAAATCCATTTATCACAGTTTTGTAGCATAGAATAAATGAGACAGATGGTCCCTATCATTTTGCTTACAAACAAGCAAACAAACGGTTGGTTTTTGGTCAATTTAATCCCTTTCTAAATGATTATTTATACATTACTATATTATAATTAGTAAATTAGTGTGGAAAGTCAATGCATCAGCATTGGTAGCGCACCAGCATAACAGTGTTACATTCAGCCTAGGGTGGAAATAATACGGTAGTTAATTACCTTTACTATTATTATGTCATGGGGTGGTTCATAACATCCTGACACCTCAAGCTACACGCGTCTGCTCAAGTTTTCTACATACATGTTCGCAACACGCATGATACATTAACATCATACATGATCAATACTTTCGAAATAAACCCACCATATCGCCAAACAATACATACATAGGCGTCGATTGGCTGTACATACTGAGAGTTCACTAAGCTGAGAAAGACATCTGTAATATTTTTTACTTCACTGGAGTTTCAGTCACTGATTTTTTTAAAAGGAAGTTGAGATTTTATTGAGATATTTGTCAGGGATGGGGTAGACACTTAAGTTAGGGACATCTCTGATGACAAGGGGAATATAGTCAAATAGTGAAAATGTACCTTTTAATGAGAAAATTAATGTATCAAATAGTGAAAATGTACATTTCAATGAGAAAATTAATGTATCAAATAGTGAAAATGTACCTTTTTATGAGAAAATTAATGTATCAAATAGTGAAAATATACATTTCTATGAGAAAATTGTTGTATCAAATAGTGAAAATATACATTTTAATGAAAAAATCATTGTTTCAAATGGTGAAAGTGTACATTTGAATGCGAAAACTATGGTATCAAAAAGTGAAAATGTAAATTTTAATGAGAAAATTGTTGTATCAAATAGTGAAAATGTACCTTTTAATGAGAAAATTAATGTATCAAATAGTGAAAATCTACATTTCAATTAGAAAATTAATGTATCAAATTTTGAAAATATGCATTTCTATGAGAAAACTGTTGTATCAAATAGTGAAAATGTACATTTTAATGAGAAAATTATTGTATGAAATAGTGAAAATGTACATTTTAATGAGAAAACCATTGTATCAAATAGTGAAAACGTACCTTTTAATGAGAAATTTATTGTATCAAATAGTGAAAATGTACCTTTTAATGAAAACAATATTTTATTAAATAGTGAAAATGTACATTTTAATGAGAAAATTAATGTATCTAATAGTGAAAATGGACATTTTAATGAGAAATTTGTTGTATCAAATACTGAAAATGTACATTTTAATGAGAAAATTAGTGTATCAAATAGTGAAAATGTACATTTTAATGCATAAATGATTGTATCAAATAGTATAAATGTACATTTTGGTGAAAAAATTATAGTATCATATAGTGCAAATGTACATTTTAGTGAGAAAGTTATTGTATCAAATAGTAAAAATGTACATTTTAAGGAGAAAATTATTGTCTGAAATAGTGAAAATGGATATTTTAATGAGAAAATCATTGTTTCAAATGGTGAAAGTGTACATTTGAATGCGAAAACTATGGTATCAAATAGGGAAAATGTACTTTTTAATGAGAAAATTAATGTATCAAAAAGTGAAAATGTACGTTTTAATGCGAAAATTGTTGTATCAAATAGTGAAAATGTACCTTTTAATGAGAAATTTATTGTATCAAATAGTGAAAATGTACATTTCAATGACAAAAATACTGTATCAAATAGTGAAAATGTACCTTTTAATGAGAAAATTAATGTATCAAATAGTGAAAATATACATTTCTATTAGAACATTAATGTATCAAATAGTGAAAATGTACCTTTTTATGAGAAAATTAATGTATCAAATAGTGAAAATATACATTTTTATGAGTAAATTGTTGTATCAAATAGTGAAAATATACATTTTAATGAGAAAATTATTGTACCAATAGTGAAAATGTACATTTCTATGAGAAAATTGTTGTATCAAATAGTGAAAATGTACTTTTTAATGAGAAAATTATTGTATCAAATAGTGAAAATGTGCATTTCTATGAGAAACTTGTTGTATCAAATAGTGAAAATGTACATTTTAATGAGAAAATTATTGTATGAAATAGTGAAAATGTACATTTTAATGAGAAAACTATTGTATCAAATAGTGAAAACGTACCTTTTAATGAGAAAATTATTGTACCAAATAGTGAAATTGTACCTTTTAATGACAAAAATATTGTATCTAATAGTGAAAATCTACCTTTTAATGAGAAAATTAATGTATCAAATAGTGAAAATGTACATTTCAATGAGAAAACTAATGTATCAAATAGTGAAAATGTACCTTTTTATGAGAAAATTAATGTATCAAATAGTGAAAATATACGTTTCTATGAGAAAATTGTTGTATCAAATAGTGAAAATATACATTTCAATGAGAAAATCATTGTTTCAAATGGTGAAAGTGTACATTTGAATGCGAAAACTATGGTATCAATAAGTGAAAATGTACATTTTAATGAGAAAATTGTTGTATCAAATAGTGAAAATGTACATTTTAATGAGAAAATTATTGTATCAAATAGTGAAAATCTACATTTTAATGACAAAAATATTGTATCAAATAGTGAAAATGTACCTTTTACTGAGAAAATTAATGTATCAAATAGTGAAAATCTACATTTCAATTAGAAAATTAATGTACCAAATAGTGAAAATATACATTTCTATGAGAAAATTGTTTTATCAAATAGTGAAAATATACATTTTAATGAGAAAATTATTGTACCAATAGTGAAAATGCACATTTCTATGAGAAAAATATTGTATCAAATAGTGAAAATGTACTTTTTAATGAGAAAATTATTGTATCAAATAGTGAAAACGTACCTTTTAATTGTAAATTTTCTAAGTTTTAAAGTATTCAATTTCAGTCGTCCGATGCAATAAAAAGTATTCCTGGGACAAACTTGTTTACAGGAATCAACTACTGAATTCGTTTGAAGAACAATGGTCTCTTGACTTGGTCTGAGGCGAATGATCTTAATAGATACAATTTTATACAAATTGTATTCGGAGACACTGAGAAAACTGATTACAACAAAGGCTCAATATTTATTGGAGATAGTATTTGGACGATTTATGAGTCAGAAAAGAAGGGTCGATATAGACTAGTCAATAATGGACTTCTGAATGCTGTGATAACTTGGGCTAGCAGTCCTAGCGCTGGCAGTCCTGAACTCTTCAGTAATAACAGTGACTACCTTTGGCACTTCTCCCCAGTAGTTCAATCATAATCATATCGAATCAGATACGACTAATTTAAGCATTCGTATTTTCAAATTATTAATTAGAATTTGTATGTAACACTTACAAGGGATACACCTGGCCTGACCACGGGGACCTTGACCTGACACCGTATTTTCTTGATGCATTCACATGCCTGAGTAGAGTCTGAAAATATTTTAGTGTATACATATGCACTTTCGTTTTGAGCTATCTTCAAAAATTTAAAAAAAAGTTCCTGGGGTTTCATGCTTCCACGTGAAAGTTGAGGAATCATCAATTAAAATGCTTGACAAATTCTAATTGCAAGTCAATTTTGGGAGCTACCCGCTTTATAAAAACCAAAATATCGTTCCGTCAAAATTTTGAAGTTCAGTAAGTACTTTGATGTACACAATCAAAATATTTAAAGATAAAAACATTTTGAATTTGTTCAAGGTTTTTTGTAATACATCTAATGTGTACCTCTCAACACTGATAATGAAAGATTTGGCATACATTCTAACCCATGAGTTTTCAACTTCTTTATCAAAATCTTCTATGAAAGGTGAAAAGAGTAGTATTTTATTTGTGCGCAAAAATAGTGTCCAACCCGCGATATCAATCCATTATAAAATTTGAGTGTCGGATTAAGGTACTAGTATGCAGGTCAGGCGTATCCCTTGATACAGCTATATTTTTCTGGTCTGGAATTTGTATTATTGGGGTATAAAAGTGTGGTGATCGGTTCAGCTGTGTTAGTTTTTTATAATTCGGCCACGTAAATTATTTCCGAATAGAAAATATTCGTATCCGAATACAATTATTTTTTATATTATATGATATGTATAATATATTATGTATATAAGGATACATTTGGGACACTTTGAAAATTCGGTACTTAAATAAATTCCACGGAATTCTTATATTTTTTTGGATAATAAGTCCGTTGCGGAGTCCATTTTGTTAAGAATCTTATAAAGTGTGCGGCATCGATCATTTCGGTATCGGTGTAGGCTTTTTACCTTGCAAGTCGGCTATATAACAGTTCGGAGTCTGGACACTAAAGCACAGGTCAATTGTTGATCACTGTTGACCCTCGTAAGTAAGTTTCATTGGATTCTATAATTTTAATTTTAATTAGAATTTATATAGCTTGACAGCAGCAATTTGTAAAGTCCCAGTCGACAAAGAAAGTCTAGTACCTCTGAGGTTAACAATCAAATAATTCATCCCACCCCTAAAATTTGAGTTATTTGGGAAAGTCAATGTTAATTTTACTTTCGTCACATTGACAGAGAAATGAGACGAATATTTTGGTAAATCAAATATATCCTAATTAGTTAGGGATAAATTATTGAAATTGTTATTTTACATGTACACTTTCTTTCACAGGGCAGCATTTGACTCGGCAATTGGTTCATTTTAATTGTCTGCTGCTATAGCTGGTCCCGGGCATCCCGGGGTGAAGCACACAATATTTGGATGGGACTTAACGAATCTAAAGCAGAGTAGAACAGAAGAACGGAGTGGCGAATTTTCATTAGATGACCGTGCTGATGCGATAAAACAACGTTGCTTAGAAAATATTGCTGAGAAAGTCAACTCAAAAAAATCCCCTATAGCTGCTGGCTGGGATTTGTCACAGTCAAAATCCGACTGTGTAGCTGGCGGGTAAAATTTGAGTTGTGTTGTGTTTCTCAGCAACAGGAAATACGGACTCATTTTATGACTTTTTACAATTCACCTACAATTGTCCACATTCAGTGGAACCGTTAGGTAAAATTTGAATAAATACTTTGTTATCTCAAAAAATACTATAACAAAAATATAAAAAAATCATGAGAAACAAGAAACACTCATTATTATAAAATATTATAAATGCATTACATGTCCAATGTCAAACATCTCCACAAATATACACTGGTGAAACCGGATGGCCGTTACAGGTTAGAACGAAGGAACGCTTGGCAGATGTAAAACACGGTAGACTTCAAAAATCAGCACCACTTAAACACGTTTGGGATAGTGGAGGCAACCACCAAATTGACCCATCATCAATGAGGCTTATGGATTCTCAGACCCGCCTTTTTCTTCGCAAATTCAAAGAATCCCCATACAATCGACAAAGACGAGCTCTGTCTATGAATTTAGATGAACGAATGGCGATTAGTCCTATGACAACATAATGTTCAGTCAACAAGTCATGTGTTTTGTTTTCTAGTTGTCGTTATTCTGTGAAAGTTCAAGTTCAAGTTCAATGGTTTATTTTTGCGTTGCTGATATAAAATACGAATTACAATCAATGATTATAACTTACTCACATTGCTGCCAATACCCGAACGCATTTTAACATGTAATGGAAAATTGGAAATATTCTGTAATAATGGTCCACTTTGGAACTATCTCCCTAATGAGGAGAGAAGATATCTCTCGAAAGTTCACATAAGCAAGTAAGCGCGCTCACTCTGGTCTTGAGTGAAATTGTATGTGTGATAAGTTGAACGTGTATTCTTCCACAACTGTTGACTGGGATTTGTGTATTGGAAGCGCGATTACTCCGGTTTTGAATGAAATGTTGAACGTGTATGCCTCCACCAGCGTTGACTGAAATTAGTGTTTTTGAAGCGTGCTTACTCTGGTTTTGAATGATATATTATGTTCGAAACGTTGAATGTGTGCTTCCACAGTGTTGACAGAAAATTGTGTTTGGAAGCGCGCTTCCTCTGGTTTTGAATGATATATTATGTTCGAAATGTTGATTGTGTGTGGTTCCACAGTGTTGACAGAAAATTGTGTTTAGAAGCGCGCTTCCTCTGGTTTTGAATGATATATTATGTTCGAAATGTTGAACGTGTGTGCTTCCACAGTGTTGACAGAAAATTGTGTTTGGAAGCGCGCCTCCTCTGGTGTTGAATGAAATGGTATGTACGAAATGTTGAACGTGTTTGCTTCCGCCAGTGTTGACTGAAATTAGTGTTTTGGAAGCGCTCTCACTCTGGTGTTGAATGAAATGGTATGTGCAAAATGTTGAACGTGTATGCTTTCACCAGTGTCGACTGATATTATTGTTTTGGAAGCGTGCTCACCCTGGTGTTGAGTGAAATTGTTTGTGCGATAAGTTGAACGTGTATGCTTCCACGACTGTTGACTAGAATATGTGTTTCGGAAGAGGAATTACTCTGGTGTTGAATGAAATTTTATGTTCGAATGATTGAACGTGGATGCATCCACCAATGTTGACAGAAATTATTGTTTTGGGGACGTGCTCACTCTGGTATAGAATATAATTGTATGTGCGATAAGTTGAACGTGTATGCTTCCACAACTGTTGACTGGATTTTGTGTTTTGAAAGCGCGATTACTCCGGTTTTGAAAGAAATATTACGTTCAAAATGGTTAACATGTATGCTTCTTCCAGTGTTAACTGAAATCATAGTTTTTGAAGCATGCTTACTCTGGTGTTGAATGAAATGGCATGTTGGATGTGTTGAACGTGTATGCTTTCACCAGTGTTGACTGAAATTATTGTTCTGGAAGCGTATTCACTCTAGTGTTGAGTTTGATTGTATGTGCGATAAGTTGTGTTCTGTGAGCGGGATTACTCTGGTTTTGAATGATATTTTATGTTCCAAATGTAGAACGTGTATGCTTCCACCAGTGTTAATTGAAATTATTGTTTTGGAAGCGTGCTCACTATTGTGTAGAGTAAAATTACAAGTGCAATAAGTTGAACGTGTATGCTTCCACAACCGTTGACTGAAATTTGTGTTTTGGAAGCGCGCTTATTCTGGTGTTGAAAGAAATGTTATGTTCAAAATGTTGAACATGTATGCATCGACCAGTCTTAACTGAAATTATAGTTTTTGAAGCGTGCTCAATCAAGTGTTGAGTGAAATTGTATGTGCGATAAGTTGAACGTGTATGCTTCCACCAATGTGGACCGGAATTTGTGCTTTGGAAGCAGGATTACTCTGGGTTTGAATGAAATGTTATGTTTGAAATGTAGATCGCGTATGATTCCACCAGTGTTAACTGAAATTATTGTTTTGGAAGCGTGCTCACTCTGGTGTACAGTGAAATTGGATGTGCGATAAGTTTGATCGTGTATGCTTCCATAACTGTTGACTGGAACTTGTGTTTTGGAGGCGCGATTACATTGGTTTGGAATGAAATGTTATGTTCAAAATCTTGAACGTGTTTGCTTCCACCAGTGTTGACTGATTTTTTTTTCTAAGCGTGCTAACGATGGTGTAGAATGAAATTGTATGTGCGATAAGTTGAACGTGTATGCTTCCACAACTGTTGACTGGAATTTGTGTTTTGGAAGTGCGCTTACTCTGGTTTTGAATGATATGTTATGTTCGAATTATAAAACGTGTATGCTTCCACCAGTATTAACTGAAATTATTGTTTTGGAAGCGTGCTCACTATGGTATAGAGTGAAATTGTTTGTGCGATAAGTTGAACGTGTATGCTTCCACAACTGTTGACTGGAATTTGTGTTCGCAGCTGCCCGACTGTTTTACCCAATTGAGTTAACTTGAAGAGATTTTTATTGTTTCTAATTTACGATTTCCAAAGGAACGTTAGTCAGAGCTTTGATCGAACGTCGCAACTGTCCAACTGTTTTATTCTATTTATTTGTCTTGAAGAAAGGTTTTCATTGTTTGATTTACGACTTTCAAAGGAATGTTAGTCAGACCTTTGATTGAACGTTGCAACGGTCCAACTGTTTTACCAAGCACAGTTGTCTTGATATTGTAATTTGTGTAATTGTATTTTCAATTACAATTACAATTACAATACAAATTACAATCTTAAATATATCTTTTGTGTTTTTCAGCACTAAAAACGAATTTTCAGTTTCACCATACAAAACTTTATTCAATCTTTACTAGTCAACAAATTTAATTGAGAAAAAAGTAATTTCAATTACAAATTACAATTACAATTACAGATGTCTTCCAAGTAATTAAATTACAATTACAAATTACGTGCAAAATTTGGGATGTAATTAATTGCAATTACAATTACCAATGTAATTGTATTTTGTAATTGAAATTACAATTACCAATGTAATTGACCCAAGTCTGGGAGTTCCCACACTCTAAAAGTCTGACAGTTTGGTCCATGAAATTGAATACGCGGGAGTCATATTCGGCACCCTTGGCGAGCTTGTCATGTGTGTAATTTGAGCGGCCAAGCGGTACAAATACTTGTTGTACATCCTTCACAAAAGTTGTTCCAGCGATTATTGACTACGCGTCAATAATGCTGGTGTTTTAGCCCAGTGTCGTTTACTGACCACGCAAATATGACATGTTAAAAATTTGCAATGGTGTTCTACCCAAAGATCGTGCTATGTACGTTACAAAAGACGAAAAATCATTTATTAGACGATAATCAGTCGTTGCAGTAACGATAACGCTTCGACTCAGTATACGTTACGAAAAAAATTCTACAAAACGTTTATGGTTAATGAATATTTACAAGTTTGCTGATTGAGGTCGTCTCTAGATAGAAGTGAATAACTCAAAACTTAAAATATTATTATTTTCAATAATTGGTACATTCGGTATTTCATTCAAAATATATAGCAACCAATAAGATTCCACGTGTGGTGGATTGCTCTAATATGATAAATATCTTTTAATCTAATCTTATAAGATAATATTATAGAATATAAAATATAAATTATGAGCCGAATTATCTGACCTGAGCATCAATTTGACGTGGTCAATTAATAGGAGTTCAGTTGTAAAATATAATAAAATTATAAACACTTTTAACAAAATATAATTAAAATAATGGGCACTAATTTTGAGGTATTTAAATTCCTACGACCCACTAATATGTACATATTTTATAAAGGTAATACCAAATACCAACTTACCCTTCTGTTATTCTACATTAACAATAATAATTATAATATAATTGATATAATAAATATGAGATATCCCCATAGGTGTACCACATAGCTATCCTAATAACAAATTCAATCCTAATAATTATAATAATGACCATAATAAAATAAATAATAATTGCTTTATAAAATACAAATTTTTGATATCAAAATTTAGTTCTGGATGATTAGGATTTAACATTATTATATTTTTAGTACAAAAATATTTTTACTCTGCAGACTAAATTTTCTAGTCAATTAAGTTAGTGATTCAACACTACTTAAAATATTAATTTTAATTTGCCAAACTTTTTTTTAAAATAATGTATAAAAAATTACAAAATTGATATGACCTAAAACATTTTCTCTCGAAGAAGCTTACACAAAATCTTGTGTTGGTCATGGCGTCTAGATCGAGCCTTGTTGAGACCAAAAATTATTTTCAAATTTAATAGGAATATTTGGGCTTAAGAGGGCGCTGACGACCACTGACGCGGAGGTAGGGAAACCACGCCGGGAAGTCGCGCCTCTGGCCATTTCTGGACTGATCTGTCATGTAGCAGGGGATCGAAATGTAAGGCTGCCTTGGGAAATGTGAGACTTATCGCCACGACAATGACATGCCTGTCAACATTCCACATTGGACCGATGAGGTAAAAATGCTTCACAGTTTCACTCATTCCAAAGTGCTGTGGAAGCAAATGACTGAGTTGAGCGTAACTCCAACCGTCTTCATTCTCATGACTCAAAGTAAATCGTTCCAAGACTGGAAATAAGGTTTTGTAGCATGGAATTGGCGCTACATTGAATTTGTCCAAATTCACTTCCAATATTTTCAAATTAGGAAAGATGCCAGGAAATATGAATCTGGACCGAAGATTAAGCCTAGGATGCTCAGCATGAACTAATTCATAGGCAAGATTTCCACGATGGGCATTGTTTCGTCGGTTCCCCAAAGTAAGTTTGACGAGACTTGGTCTCTGGAGAAGAATCAAGAATTTCATCCAAATCGGCTTCTTCCAACCACCGTAAATATTGTTGATTTCAAGATCCTTCAAGCCAACGATGTCACGCCGATGACATAAAAATCCAAATGGGCATAGGAACAGTTTCACATATGACTCGGCAGGCATGTGCGCGGGTCGCTCAGGCAAACGTGTTCCAGAAGTAACGGAGGCATTACTAATCCCAAGAGAGGTCAATGACCTTCTCCGCTTCCTAGGTATGGCCATCAAGGCACTCACGAACGCACCAACTTGACTTGTTGGCTTGATGTACAATTTCTCCAAATTAGAGGTCATAGAAAATATTTCTTTCAAAAATAAACGGGAGTAGGAAAATCCTCGCGGTTCTTCAATATTTATCTTGGTCAATTTTCGGAGTCTAGGACGTTTTGTAGATAGAAATATTCGTTGTCGGACCACCCCGGAATCCTCATTCCTTGGTCCGTAGTGAGAAAACCGGACACAGAAATCCAGGGATTCCAAATTTGGAGTTGATGTGAAAAAGACGCGGAGATTTTCCATGGAAATCACTTGTTCAGAGTCCTCCACGTAGTTCATGAATCTTTTTGGGAAATCTCCACGGCGGATACTGAATTTGACATGGCGAATGGATTTTCCATGAATTTTTAAGAAATGTGTCCATTGATTCATGACCCCTGCCAAGAAAAAGTCTCGGTCAATGATGACGCTGTCAATGTTTAGTCTTGAGGCACTTCCTCTTAAGGTAAGAATCACATCGTCCAGGATTTCTCTAGTGTGGTCCTGGGCACGAAATTGACTCAAGAACATTGGGACTTGAGGTCCATATCTCAAGGGGATTTTGAAGGAATAATTTGCTTTATTGATCTTCCGGACAATCGCGTCGTTCCACTTGTGACTCACTAAACGATATGGCAGGAGGTCGACGGGATTCTCCACCAGATATGAAATTATTTGCTCCACAACCTAAAACGAAAATAGTTTACTGTTGCTTGTGCTTATAAAACAAACTCAACGCCTCGATGTTATTCTTCACCGATTAGGGAAATCGATTCCGGTCACCTTACCGGAAAATCCCGGGAAAATTACAATTATATTAATTTTGTACACAACTCCAAATAAGTACAAAAAAGTGGGTTTGAAGGAAAAGAAATAAATTTCCGGGAATTTTTACGGGAAAGTGACCAAAACACAAAACCCTAATAGCCATCCATATGTAGGGAGTAGTGGTTTGTGTAGGGATTTAGGTTTTATGTTTCGGTCATTGTCCCGGAAAAATACCCTGCAATTTATTTTTTCCTATATACCCCTATTTTTCCCTTATTTCTAGTTGTCTACCTCACTGAGTAAAAAATGATTTTCCCAGAATTTTCCGGAAAAGTGACCAGAACCGATTTCCCTAGTCGGTGAAGAATGAGATCCAGGGGTTGAGACAAAGAAGTGAATCCTTAAACATATCACTCTTAAATTATTTCCCAGAACCTCCGAATAGCAAATCTATCTCTACGAAAGATGTACCACACCATTTTTGCAACACGTCAGCAATGAACGTTGATTAATTTTATTTTTTAATTAATTGAATTTAAGTATCGAATTCTGGCTTACGATATCGACGTTCAGAGCATGCAGAGGTGATGCGGAGCAGGGATTGTTTACTGTTGATGACATTTTTTTGTATAGTAGAATTCTTTTCTATTCTAAATCTTGGTTGAGTTGAGACCAAAATTTGATGTAGTGTATATGCGGAACGGAAGACAAGTTGCACGTTCCATTAGACTTTTGAACCTGTAAAATTTAAAGAATGCATGATTTTAATGTGAATAAATGTAATAAGAAATGTGGGATTGTCATTTATAATTACTCCAAATCGATACAAATCCTGAAAATTACAGTATTAATTGGCACAACCTTTATATTGACATTCCTATTCACATTGTAGGACAATACTCCCCTCAGGTACCCGGGACGAGTATTCGTGGGTGATTCACCATAGGTAGCTATTCAATATTAATTAGGTATATCGGAATTTTCAAACGCAAGTCCAATATTGAATACGGACAGATGTTGAATTAACTAGGTATGTTGAATTACATAGGTATCTTGGATACCTAGGTATGTTGAATTAGGTCATTGTTGAATTACATAGTTATCCTGCATACCCAGGTATGTCCAATTATCTAGGCGATTGAATTACATAAGTATGTTGAGTTACATAGGTATCATGGATACCTAGGTAGGTTGAATTACCTAGGTCTGTTGAATTCCTTCGCTAATTTGAACTACCTAGTTATCTTGAATACCCAGGTGATTGTTAAGTAACAAAGGTATGCTGAATTACCTGGGTGTGTTTAATTACCTAGACATGTTGAAGTACCTAGATATTTTGATTTACCTAGATATGCTGAATACCTAGATACGTTAACTACTTAGGTATGTTACCTGCAATGGATTGAACGCTCTATATGATGAGTGCCATGTGCAGTGGATTGTGGATTGCTGTTACACAAGTAAGCACTCACCTTCATTTTTAAACTGATTTGACACTTTTTATGGCGACTTAAGCACTCAGTCTAAATTTAGCCTTACATTTTCTGGGTCATACATGATTTCCATTGACCGCTGTGGTGACCTTGAAAGTCAAATTTGAGATCACCAAATCTTTTCACACTCAAATCTAATCTAACAATTTTGAGGTCACCAGAAGGCTTACCCGTGACCTCCAGGTGAGCTCAGAGGTCAAATTCAAGGTCAACAAGTACTATCTAACCAAATCCAATCCACATTTTCTGGGTCATACATGACCTCCATTGACCTCTGTGGTGACCTTAAATGTCAAATTCGATGTCACCAAAAATTTTCTCACCAAACTTGAAAGTAACATTTTTGAGGTCACCAGAATTCTTACCCATGACCTCTGGGTGACCTCAGAGGTCAGATTCGAGGTCCACAAATATTTTCCCATCCAGATCCAATTTAACATTTTCTAGGTCATATATAACCTCCAAGTGACCTCCAAGTGACCTCAGAGTTCAATTCCAAGGTCACCAAATCTTCTTCAACACAAATCTTAACAAACATTTTCTAGGTCATATATGACCTCCAAGTGACCTCAGAGGTCAAATCCAA
>JAQFYE010003628.1:0-14851 GCA_034694305.1 Protaphorura glebata
TTGCTGCTAAATATAATTCAACTCGTAGTAATGGAAAAAAACTATATAGTAATAATTTTTAGTGTTTCTCTCAAAGATATAATTTCTCTCAAAGATTATGATATAAAAAAGAACAAAATAGGATATTACTGCATTTTCTCGATTCAGTGGGATTTGACTAAAATTTTGCACAGAAAGTGTAGTCGAAGTGTGAACAATATGTCCCGAAATTCTTGTCCGGTCGTGTTCTAACAGGCATAACTTCGATGTGACCTGGTGACCATATGTTTGTATCACTGACTACCAAAGATTTAACTCCAGAGGTCAACATCGTCCAAGAATTTAAACCAAATTCAAAATGTACGCATTGAACTCGACAAACATATCAAATCATACTTCCATTCATTATCATTTGCTTACCGAAGGTGTGTGATTTCCCAAGCTCCGAGAAGTCTTGGTGGTAGTCCACCGGTGAGACAAAACTTTTTATCCGTAACATGAAGTCTGACCGGTCCAGGGGTCAATTTTGACTTAGCTGGTGCGCTCGCTAGTTGGAGTAAAAATTGATGACCTTCTCCCAAATTATTTGTAATCCGTACACTCCATTGGATCAATCTCTCACGATTATCGAAAGCTAAGACGACGCTAAGGTCCTGACAAATGATTGCCAGAGTATGGGATTCCTTATCCAAGGTAAAACCTGTCAATTATCATAAGAGGTTTACTATAAGGTTTGATTTATTAACCGGGCATGAGTTGAATAGATAAAAGTGATGGGTTGAGTGCATATTATAAATGAAAATAGGTTAAGGAATTGGTAGGACGCAAATTTATGGTTCGACTTGATTTCAAAACTGTCAAATTTATTATTCTGGAGTGAATATTTTTTTTCACGTAATCCGTATTCCCTGCAATTTTGGTTTTCTGTCTCCCTCCCTCTCCATACTCGTCTATAATTTAGTGTTACAGAACTATTAATGTAATTCTATCAATATGTGAATACGATTCATTAGAAAGTGATATCTCTTGTATTTTAATATTTTCCCTCTCTGTTGTTGAAAAAAGTTCCGAATATTGACAACAGTTTTCTGAAATTCTTGACTTGAATAAAAGATCTGAACTAACGAACTAACTAGTACAACCAGAATGTCAAGTTTCTAGTAAGGACTGTAAATATTTCAACTTTGCTTTCAGGCGTACGTGTACTACGTAACATACTCATGCCTGGATGAAATCAATCATCCGTTTTAGTAAAGGAAAATTTTAGGCGCCGAACCGACTAGTTTGCAGATTGAAATATCGCTTCGTCTTGTCTTTACGTCCCTCTTATGGGTACACAGCATATTATGGGATAATCTGACGCGCTAATAATAGGCTAGACTTAGAGAGTATCGTTCATCAAATCCGACGCTTATCGCGGTATGTCAAATGTGACGTTACCTATAATTGCTCTATCATCATAACCCATCTAAAACCTGTCCAAATAATAGAAGCCCTGGCCCGAATGACTCCATCAGATTAACCGAGGCAAAAGGTTGACAAGGATACAACTGTCCGATACGAATTTCATAAGAGCCAGGTTTACTGATTGCTCATCTCTTTCTCTACCCAAATAATAATAATAATATATTATGATTATCTCCCTCGTGCTGCCACCCTACAATAACCACATATTAATAACATAAAGTCGGATGTGGCGCTTTAGGCCATACATTTAGGCCATACAAGGATGGTTGTCGTGTATAAATTTAGAATTAAAATGTCTAAGGGCAACAAGGGCACACCTGATTCCATCGCCAAGAAATGTTGGAGTGACAGTGACGCCTTCGTTTGCCCGTTCCGTGCCCTCTCCTTTTCATCCCGATAAATCTGAAGCTGCAGGCAATCTAAAAAAATCAAAATTCAGTTTTTTATTAGGATGTCATTCAAGAAACTCAGATATCAGGCTAATGTGGACATATTTCTCTCCTTGCCCTTGCAAGCGCAGCGAAGGTTTTGTTAGTAAAGCAAAAATAAATTGCGCATTGAATAATCGATTTGATTTTCAAATGCCGACAATCATACATGAATAAATCATGAGTAAAACAAGTGTTTTTATCGGTTATCTCAATTATTTACTAGCCTTGCAGTTGAAATCAAGAATCGTATCTAACGTACCGGCAATAAATTCGAGCGATCGAATACGATTGCTAATATGATATACGAATCAGAAAAGCAATGTGATCATCAATCGTTGGAAACTACAAACAAGTAAGTGATGTAAAACTTGCAGGGAGATTAAAGTGTCATTTGAGTAAGAATGTAGTTTCGGGTCCGGACTTCAAATGTAATCCTTAAAATTTCAAATAACGTACAAAATTGATTCTTTTTCTTCACGGACCTCAAAATTCTGTAAATACTATGCATTTCAAGAAGATATAAAGTTTTGAATGTATTGAAACCTGCAATAGATTGGAAAAACAAACCCTTTAGGCCAAGCAGAACAATCTAATTATAGACGGAATTCTCTAAATCTCATTATTTGACTGAAGTTCATCCCATGATGTCTTCACGGAATAAGAAATCCCTATTATAGACAGAAACTGGTAAATGTCATCTCCACGGCTCAACCCTAACCCTTCTTGAATCCAAAGTATTTTCATCATGAGCTTCCTTGTTCCATTAACATGGACGTGTTCTCCTGTACCAACTACAAAAGTCGTTAGCATAACTCCTGGCTTATTTCTGACTCCACAGGAACGACTGATGGCATTTCCCATTTAGTTATTCTCACCCTAATAATTCAATTCTTCCATGAAAACATACAGCGACGTTCTGCAGACTGAAAAGACGTGGTGTATCTATGTGTATCCGATTTTACAATAATTGTGAAGTATAAGCAGATAAACATTCATAACTGACACTCATCGCATGACGTGGTCAAACATCCTAGCCTATTTGTCGAAGACTTGTGCAGGTACCCCTAGTAGTAGGAAGAAACTCAAATGGAGAAAACACTAAAGTTCAATTCTGTGCAAAGTAAAAAAAAATGTATTCCCATACCGCCTGTAATAATGAAAAATTGACGAAGGAATGTTTCATTCACATTCACTTCAAATGAGTTTCAATCCTTATTACTGTATTTAGAAAAGTCGTGCTCGACTTACATTTTGAGTTTCTCTGACAGAATTCGACAGACACACGTGTGTTTCGTCTATCATGAAAGTCTTCTACACATAGTAGAGGTCTGTCTGCGTGTCTCTTTTGAAATGAAGCTATTTGTACAGTCTGTGACAATCTATTATAAATGAAATGAAGTCTCATCCACACGCACATCTACTAAATAAATCCTAATCGGGGAATCCCTGGAGGGAAATCTTCTTCATCAGTCAGTCACAAGATACGGCTTTTCTCTCGTCATTCCAAATTCCAATGGAAATCCAGAAGAAACTTCTCTCACAACTTTCAACATTTGATTCCCGAGAGATGAATGAGAAGATCCTGAACAGGCAGACGTATAAATTCTCGTTCATGGGCACGGATTGGCGGCATTGGCAGAAGAAATGACAGTAGCGGAATGAGGAAACAGAAATTGAACAATCATCAAGCGTTATCACGAGAAAATCTTCTCTAATTTCGGTTCCCTTCATCCCATCCATCGAATTTGGCAGCTGCGGTAAATGTAAGTCAGTCAACCGATCTAATTTTTCAAAATCCCTCAAGTTGGACAAGATTCAAAATTTCGTCCTTGCTGATTATTCGATTTTTTCAAATCAAGACAAGAAAATCTGACCAAATGTGCTGTGCAAATATCTTGCTTTCATTTGCCAAGAAAGTGGAAGTAAATAAATGGCTTAGCAATGCAAGGAAATCCACTAGAGAAAAAATAACTTCAAAATGTAGGCAGAAGAATCGTGAGGGAATCTGAATCCACTGGATTATCCATGGAGTGTTTTGCTAAAATCCAATTTTTACAAATTCCGATAGTGAGAAATTGTAAAATACAAAGTTTGATCTTCTTAATTTTTAACTGCCAGCAGCATCTGTGCATTCTTAAGTCCAAGAATCTGTCGTGTTTTCTTGCCAAAATATTTACAACTTTCGAGGTTTTAATTACTAGAAATTGAGAGGACAAGAGCGTTTAATCATACTAATTTGAAACCCCAAAACCCCAGATCAGCGTTTAATCATAATTTAATGACAGACATTTCTAATTATTCAACAATCGATCAAGGACATCCATGTAAAGTCGGTATCTGAGAACGTAGGTCTCATTGACTCTGTACACAACTATGAATACTACATCTTCATAGAACTTGTCATTGTATTTCAACTCTATTAAAATAGCCGACCTAAGTGGTTCAGTGAAACATAAAAAAGTATACAATTAGTAAGATAAAATCATGACTTCGACTCCTACTAGTCCAACAAATCTAACCAGCTCATTACTGGAGTCTTAACAAAGTTCCTTCCATCAGCTTTACTCATTTTCTGCGTCAAAGACTTTCTCTGTAACCCCTTATCTCAATCAACCATTCGTCTTCACCTCAAGCTCCAAACATTACTAGGAACGAACAAGTAATTTGAAACACACCGCAATTCATTTTTTAAGACCATTTTACGAAGGAGGGTACAAGTGAAGTCGTTCGTAAAGGCTAAACATGGAAACCTGGGAGCTTCCGAATATTTTTCTCCTTCAATCTTAACTTAACTTTAGGACAGGAGAGCTCAAGGCAAGACAACGAATCAGTGAAGGATAAAAAACGACATCACATGCAGAAAGAAACATTCTTGTAGAGGTGCACGCAACTTATCACTTTTACTGTGCGCACACGAAAGACGACTTGAAAGGATCAAGTCTGTCAACTGCACCAACAAAAACATGTCTTCAGAGGTCAGGCAATTTGGTGTTTTTCCCTCAAAGAAAACATGTACATGTTCTACTAGAATCGAAAACTGCATCGTATCATGAGCTTCGAATGGAACGTCGTATATCCTTCTATGTATTTCTTTAAGGGTCTGTCGGGAAAAAAATCGTAGTCGTAAAGTTCCCGTGTTCCAATTTCCCGAAGGTATTTTCTCCAGGGAAAGATGCTCGTACTGATACGCTAACATACCAATAAATAATGTTTAATTATTGTCATTAAAAATGTTTTTCATATGCTGCAAAATGATGGGTCAGAAGGAAAACAATGTTAAAAGAAATCTTGGTGTGTAGAGTCAGAATTGGCATAAGCCTGTGGGGAATTTATCCATGGGCACCTTGATTTTTTGAACACAAAACCGAAAATACCGGTTCAGTGTTTGAGGACGCGACCCGGCGAGTTTATTTTATTTACATATTTATACAACCCATCGTATTCGTAGGTGTACACGATTATTCCTGTCTATTTCACTACAGTATTACACTTCTACGATTTGAGTGAAAGGGAAGCGATGAGTGGATTATGGAGCCAAACTTATGATAAATGAGGAAATCTAGATTTTGGTTTAATTTTCTTCTCTCCGCATGGCATTGCAGCGGTAGTTGCAAACTGCACTACAAAAGCTGTTTTCATAAAGTAAAAACAAGAAATATATCACAAACACACAGCAAACAAATACTGAATCTCTGCTTATATCTTTTACCATCTACACTAAATTATGTTGCAAATTCCAGGACCGTAAAACTTGGGTTTGAATGAAAGCCCGCTTCATTAGCGCTTCTGTTCTGGGAGTGGACGGAATGAATGTTAATTAATCCGGGGTTCTCTCAACTCTTTCATATATATTCTCCATATGAGTTGATGAGATGAATGATTAAAACAAATAAACTCGGGGGATATACAGACGTGAACTTGTTCCCGATGCAGATATACACCAACTCATCATTATAAGACCTCAAGGATTTAATTACTTCAGAACGTCGAAAGGACTAGTTTCAAATACTAAGCAAGAAATAGGCAGGGAAGTGAAAATTGAAAATTTTGTTCTTTCACTTCCGAATCAACATGAAAACATTTTGATTCGTCGAATAATTCGAGTGAACACAGATTTGATTTGATTTGATTTGATTTTTTATTAACGTATTTTACCAACGCATCCTGATACATTTAAGTATAAGTAGAATGGCTTAATTCAGCGACACAACATCGATAACTAATCTAGACCAAAATGCCAATATATCCAATTAACAAAAACCAATTAAACCTAATTCACAAAACACAAATTTCAAATAACCAATAGAACGTACCTACACCACTTAATAAAACGCAATCAAAGGCATGAGCAATTTATCGACTTTTACAAACTCACAAAAGCAGGGTCGTTAAGCCCGGGACGAATCCTATTGCAGAAAGTAGAGTTCGGTACAAGAAAGCCGACGTTCCTCGAATCGAGCAAAAGATAGGTCTGAATATTTTAAAAATTAGACAATAGAGCGGACGTTGTATAAAGCGTTGGAAACAACTTTGTCGATAAATTAGAAAATACTATTGGTTTCACTGTCCTTAGCTCCATGACATGAAAATAATGTGTTACTTTTGTAATTGTATCTCATGTTCCGTAAACTGAATAGGTCACATTCATTTCAACTTCCAATTTTCTCCATGTAAAATGTCAGTTTTAATACTTGGACCAAAGTTCAAATGTAAATTAAGAAAGAGACATAAATCTATAACACTGCCACTAGTTACTAACCTTCTGTCACCAGAAAACCCTCAATCGAATTAATGAACAAGTAAAAAAATAGCCATCAAAAGCACAGAACACTCTCAACAATTTAACAATGAGGTACAATTTACGAGCTCAACCCTTGCAACAATGCAGTAATAGAGAACCAAAGAACAGATGCGGGAAAGTTGTCATTGCCATTTCGTCTGTTACAAAAAAAAACATATCTACCTTTTCTCCTCGTAATAAAAAAAGATTTTGGAACTTTTTGAACCCCACACACATTGATAATAGAACACTCGGCACTCTTGACGAGGAACAATATTACACGTACGCGTTAGACAATACTTCGTATTAACAACATGCATTGTCATGTCAGATGTGATCGTGTTACACACCCAAACGCCTCAGCCGCATCCCTAGAAGGTACTTGGCCACAAGGGGACCCTTCATTTCAACATTTCAATGAATAGAATCTCAATGAGTTACATTTCAAATAAAATTATATTCAAACTGAGGAAGGGACAATGTAAAAGTAGTCAACAGTTGATAGTATACACCTGGGCTGCCGTGCTGCGGTATAAGTGACTAAATTGTGTTCTGTCTATCATTTTCCATGTTTTACCTTTGACTATTTTTACTATTTTCCCATAAAGTATTGTCCTGGCGTTACCTTTAATTTTATCGCATTTTAGTATTTTTCATGTGTTACCTTTGACCATGTTATATTTAGCCATTCCCCCAACCAGATACCTACTCTGGGCCGAATTGAAACCTAAATATATTTTCTACAAAATATACTTAATTTTTGACCTGCTTACCAGTAAATGTCAATTAAGGATTGCACTTCAAAATTCTAAAGTATCGTGACTAGAACACATATTCAAACAAAGGAGTCGAGCGTCTTACCCTCATACCCGTACTACTTTCAACTTTCTCCAGGACTTTCTTTAGCTTTTTTGGCTTTGTTCCTATTTTCCATACAGAAAGGTATCGTATCTAGTTTTGTTCATGCTTTCCAGTGAAGGAAGAAATGTGTCTCCGTCTAGTCCTAGTCGTAGTCGTAATGGACATTATAGAAACCTCCCCGATTTAAGCTGGTAGTAAAAGGTACGCCATTTGTTAGAGAAAGGATGGTTAAAGGGGAGTCTCCTGAGGAGATAAACATCGAGGGAGTGAATTATTATCTCTTCTAACAATAATGTTCTAAGTTTGTGATCATAGGAGACAATTTAAAATATCTTTCTATACATTAGTTCCATGTAGAAGTAAAAGGTTCAAATTACAATTTGGTAATATAGGAGCTCTTGAAATTGCACAAAATCCTATCTAATGACTTCCGACTCCTAATTTGCACTGTGAGTATGGAAACATAATTAACTGTTACCGTGGTGGACTTTCAAGCTGTGACTTTGACTAAGACAAACATATTTTCACATAAAAAAATATGTCCCAGGAATAATATTCCGTGGTGTACATAATTTCTTGGAACCGAACCTAAATTTGTTCCAGCTATTTTCTGGTATGAATTTACCAAAAAAATATATGGTCTCAGGTAGTGTAATCCAGATAACTAAGAGCAGCTGTAAATTATAGTGTTACTTTCGGATTATTTTACAAGTTTGTCTTGTGGGAGAACCTCTTAATAGCAACTGCATACAATTAAAAAAGCACTGGATCCGTACTCTTTTTCATCCCTCTATTTTTGAATTTTGTAGTAATGTGCCGAGTTTGATACTCCAATTTAGTTGTACTCTTGTTCGGTTTTCATAAAAAATGAATCCTAAACTCATACACATTTGGTGTATCCCGAACATATGAAATGGAGAACTCGGCTGTCTTTAATTCTTAATAGTCTCCTCGTGGTCCGCATTGCAGGACAATTTATTGAATTGAGGCAGCTCCTTTTATTCCATGTCCAATAAGATAAGAAGACGGAGAGTCTCGTCTTCTTCATGGGCCATAGCGCGTTTTCCGCCGTTGGCACCATGAAAATGGGATTGGTAAATTTCCAACCACTCCAATTCCGGCATTCACATCAGCATTTCAGTTTAAACTGAACCATTTCCGAAGACTTGAAGTAGACAAAGGTGAATGAAGATTGAAGTTTGGAAGATCTGTGATAGCCATACAATAATCTAACCTTTCCCCTTTCGGAAGCTTCATCTCTTCTTGCATTGGTGGAGGACTTCGTGGATAATCTCACCTCAATATCTTAGGCGAGGGGCGTGTGAAGTAAATCAATTTCTGAAAACCATTTTTTGCAGTCACTACCTCAAGTACTGTGAAAATGGTATCGCTAACGTATTTATTTTCCCTTGAAGTCTTAAAATGATTCCAAATATTAATTTTCCCCGGGTTGATTACTCATTAAATGAGTCTAACTTGTCAACGTGAGTCTACTTCAAGGTTTCCTTTACTAAGACAGTTGCACCCTAGGGGTTACTATATTTTGTCCCCAGATTGGAAGGATTATTGGTGGAAAATTGTGTTGTGTGTTGTATTATCCTGCCCAGCAGCAGTAAGTCTCGGATTCCAATTCTGATGTTTCTTTTTTTCCGTTCTTGTTCTTGGCACAACGGGGGGAAGGGAATGTCATAGAAGTCGTGATAGAAAAATCGATTTCACCCCTCGCCTAGGTTTTCTTCAAGAAATCCCAAATCTTGCCTTCAATTGCCATTGCCAAGCCCATGCCTGTCTGCTCCTAATGTGATACTCACAATGAATAAGGAATGGAATACGGATTGGTGGAACTAAAGAGAAATCTCTGGTTTAAGAAAACAGGGGAATATTATGTGTTATGAGAGAAAAGAAAGAACTGGAGAAAGTAGAAAGTACTGGGCAGTGGTGTGTTAGAAGCGCAGAATGGTAACAGAGTTTACACTTCCGAAACATTACATCCAGTAAGGCGAATTTTTCCATCAATTTTTTCCCGCAAGGACCTTCGAGTGGGAATCTTTGGATTTTCGGTTGTACTATTGAGTGAAACTTCTGATTCTGAGTCTGACTGGTGAGCTTTGAAATAATAAAATAACATAGGCACGGTTATATTTTTTCCCATTGTGCTGTTTTCGTGTCCATGAGTCAAAATCACTGCACTTGACAATGGAACAACTACAATTCAATTGTGTAAAACCAGAAAGACTTAACGTGTAGTTGATTGCTGTTGTAAGAGTAATTAACTTCACGTGAAGTCTTCTTACGTAAAACATTACATGTTTCAGTCAAACAGAACTTTAGAGTTGACCACCTCGTCATTTTGGATTTGGATATATATTAACTTCACAGCTCACATAAGACGAGCAGTTTATTCTGACATTCTTGATTCTTGATCTGAATAAAATAAGCCGCCTAACTAGGATACTTCAGAAATTTTCCAAGTGCAGCAAGCCAGCAGGTCTCATAAAAGTTAGATTCCAACAATTTTAGCGTTTTTATATCAAGAAAATCAATATCCTAATTTATTACCTACCTCATTGACTTGAATATAATAGTTGCATTTGAATAGTATTACTCTCTTCTAATATATTCCTTCTCGAATTTCGACCGTGGACAAGATAGGCAAAAGGAACTTGCAAATCGATCGAAGGACCAGGCGGAATTGAAATAGCAGATCAGTAGTGCAAACAACATAATATTCTAAAGTGCAGGACGAGTGGATATTTTTTTTCGAAACCTTAGTATCCATTACTCATAAGATATTGGGTGGAAGTAGTTTTTAAACGATTCACCATTACTATTCAGCCGAATACCACATATTCCACGGAATATTCGCAAAGGACTCATAAAACTGTTTTCTATTTCATTCCCGCGGGAAATGTTACAACTGATGGCTCTATAACTCGCAGGAAATAATGAGTGACGAAATTGTGCTGCATCGGTCTGAACCTGTACTTCCAGCAAAATATATGTGCTTGCGAAGGTCGAAAATAAAAATTAAACTGCACTAATCACCAAGACTCGGTTGGAGGCTTCAGTCGCTCTACTACGTCAATATATTTGTCAGTTAAATTCTGTATAATTTATCAATTTTGCCTTGATGGATTGTTGACCTACGATCTTGACACTGACGCGTGTATAATATCAAACTTGAAACTTGGCCAGTCTCCTGAATCCAAACCAATAATATAATTTCCAAAATAATCATTACTCTCCTCCAGTTCACTAATGATGAATGACTGAAGCAGTATTTCCTTAACACGATAAGAGTGTGTGAAAAGGCTTTAGGAATGAAGGCACACTTTGACCAGCGCAACGTTCCCTGATTTCACAATTTTCAAAATTATTTTAAAATGATGAACTTACACATAATCCCCTATGTTCGGAGTTCGTTCTCACGGGCAATAGTGCTAAGTCATTATCTACGCGTATATAATGTTGAAAGGACCTTTGTATGTATTTACGCATGGGGTTTACATACAGCTATGTTCAACTCTGTCTGCTGTTTTTGGGCTCAAAAGTTCACAAATTCGTTCGGATGCTACGTAACCGAAAGAATGTTGAAAGAAATAATTGTTTCGATATTCGCGACAATTTAGTAAATTTTATAACCTCAAACTCACTCGTGGCCTCATGCCTGCGTGTGCTTGGACGCGTGCAAGTATTTGTAACCTTCCCCACCTAATATTTCGACGTCAAACCGTTTTCACGGAATTCTAGACTTTTTCGGATAGATTTTAAGAATACATACATTTTCTACTGCTAGGGGTACCTTCTCCAGTCCTTACGGACGGGATATCTCGCTAGTATAATTATGTTAAGAACGGGGATTTCGTGCAACCAGTGCACAAATGCATTAACGGTAAACAAAGGTTTACACACGCATAGGTACTCACGAACGACCCACCAGGTAACATAACAATAACAAACTCAGGCCATTCAAGCCACGTTATGGTCGAACACTGCACAAGGGCATATGCTAAATTAATTATTCTCATCTTCTGTCTATGTGTCTCTGAAATTGAATCCACCCTTGCCTTGTAATTGTAGTCCAACATGTAATTTATTCGATACTCACATCGAGATCAAATGAAGCCATAAAAGCTGTTTGCTGTTACTATCGGTGAGTGGTTTCAAAGGCCTATTCATCCAACTCAACGTGGAATGACTTGACATATCGGATTATTGGTCAGTCAGTACATGAAAAGTTTACGGACGCTGTGTTCCAAGTAAGGACTACGTTAGGTACATCTAACTGAATTCGACCAAATCATGGTAGTTGTAACTCTTTAATCCACAAACAAACCTTGGCTTTATTCCAAAAGTCAAAGGTACTTTGTTGTTTGGATTGGAATTGAAATGACTCATTTAGTCCATCAGGACTACAACCAGGATTATAAACATCACGCCATTACAGTTACCGGATACTTTTGATTGTTATTTCAGAAAGCTGCTTGTTAAGTCCGTGTATGTGTGCTGATAGAGAATAATTTGATGACACATCCTAATTCTCCATTTATTTCTATCATCGGAAAAGCATTAATATTCATAGAGGTCCGTTTGTGGCGTCCTGATTTATTTATACCGTATGTAGTGGATCGTATCGAACCACTTTATATTAGTCATTCCCTTTTCAGGTTAACCTTATCAAAACCAGACTGACTTATTAGCAGATAGGCCTTAACTTTTCAAATAAAAATCTTTGCCCTCATCTGGTCTGAGTACCACAACCGTGAAAGTTTTTTGGTTCCAGAACTTTTCACCCGGACACTTTTTAAGTGACATCTACTTAGAAACATGGCTGTGTTTTACCACTTTTCAATTGTTATTTTAGACCATGCACCGGCATGCAGGTTAAATTGATTAAGCATTGATTTACTATAAATTGAAGTTATCTTGTCCGCCCGGGAGTCTTCTTTTCTGATTTCATTATCTCGACCAGTTAGTAGTTTCACATTAGTTCGCTCCAACGCAAATGAATCGAGCGATTCTTGTAACTAATCATTATTCCGGTGCTCTACTAACACATTAACATGCCAACTCTACATGAAGTAAATGGCAGGCAGAGCATGCCGAAATAGAATTCCCATGCGAACAATAACTCCAATTCACGACATATCTACGAATTTTGCTCTCAAACAGCCTCCCGTCGGCGATAACTCGTTCTTGGAAATTTTATACATAATTCAGTAATATCATTCTCCTAATGCGTGCCCCGTAATAGAACTTAGTCATATCCACCCAATTGTTAAGACAATTTGTTGTTTTAAAATAGAAGTAAACGGCATCCTTTAGGCCTACGCTATGAAGAAAGTTTTATCACTGGGGCACATATTATTTTGAGAAGGATGTTCTTCTCTAGAATATTTTCAACTACTAGGGGTACCTTCCAAATATAAAGCTAATTACATTTTTTATGAACACCTTGATTTCTTGCCCAAGCGCTATCGGCGATTGTCAATTAAAGTTGATATAATTCACCGTCGAATATAAAAGAAATATGAAAACCACTAATTGAGTTATCTTTGAACCTTTTTCTCTTTCTTCGTCAAGTTCTTGCAAGAATAGATTGAACTTCTCAATGTTAGGAAATAGAGAAACGCAAGAAATGAGAGGATTTTCTACTCCGTTGTTTCAAAGTTGGAAAGAAGTTCTGAATTTTCAACTTGGCTTAAAGTTTCATGAAACAGGATTAGTCATAGCTCAGAGCAGCATGATCTGTGAAAGTTATTTTAATGAGCGAAACACCTGCCACTCTTCACTGTATGGTTTATAATATCTTCTCTCCAGTCCAAGCCGCGCACTTCTTCCGCCAAACATAAAATGCATACAATTTCGTTTATTGCTGTTGGGTGCATTCGCCAAGTGCATTACATTATATGTTTTCCACGCCCAGCACTGCACTGTAAACAATTTCAAAACTCCGAAAGCCACCAGGCGGGTAATACTAATGCATGCAGGAATATTACTGTTATTATTTCGACTAGTTTTTACTTCACATATGAAATGTTACTCAGCATTGAGCCAGGCTGTCGTGTTAATTAAGATGTCATCGAGTTAAGGTGCCCCCAGAACTCCCCCTCCGATTTTAACTCCGGCGTGCATTAGGTCACTACTGAAAAACTAGCTTCAACTCCAAACACATGAATAGTATTCCACTTTTAACATTATTTATAATAAACTCAAGCTTCCCCTTCCAGTCATAATTGAGGAGTTGGCAATGGCAATTGACGATGGTTATTGAGTGCACAGTGCAGCGTGTTCCCCAAAACCCAATAACCCGTCTCGCATCCTTACAAAAAAATCCGGGCTGTCTAAAAAACCTCTAAGCTCATACTCGCTCATAAGAATGATGAAGCGAAGAGCACGTTCCTTGAGCAGTGATTAGTTTTCGGCGTCAGAACCTCGTCACCACCGAACGTGTGATAATTAGTAAAGGCTGTCAATAATGTTGACAGGCAGGGGGTGCACGTATAGTGTTTTCTATGATGTTTCATCCTTTGAGTTGAGTCGAGTTCCATATAAACCAGGATTACGTCTTTTAATAACGAACGTCATGGACTCACTCCGATGAAATACCAACAAGGTAGCCCAACCCGCTAACCAGCATTCTCGATCAGTCCGAATGTAAATTTTAGTCAATGCTAGACGTTTTTGAAACATTCCAAGGATGCCTTTCCGTGTACATTTCTTCCGCGATCTTAGCAAAAGTACCAATGATAACGCGCAATGAAGTGCTGCAGAATAATAATATATCCAACGAGCCCTTCTAATTAGGATATTGTCCGGGTCCTTTTAGCGGAGTTTGTGTTTCACAAGAAAAGTAGTTCCCTTGTTAGTCTTCAGCATTTTACTTTCATTTCGGTCGAATCGAATGGAGAAAATCGAGCGAGAGTAAACCAAAGGGAACTGCTGAGTCACAATAGGACGGCGGTAATGGGAGCGGATGACAAGACAAGAGATGTCTTTCCCTTTTTCGGTTGCCTCTTTCTCTTTAGAGATCCCACAAATAATACTCCGGGCCATGGATCCCTATTGTCTCTTTCCCCACTCAAAAGTTCACCATTGAAAAACTTTCACTTCACCCAAAAACTTTCCCATTTGTGTAATTTCTCGATCAGAAAACGACTAAAGTTTCTCGTTAGGATTTTTGGCTCAAATGAATCATTTGATGACCAAGGAAGAGAATATTAGACATGTCAACGCAACATTTCGTCATAAATCTTTGAGGAAGTTGATTCAAACAATAGTGCTGTATTTCTTACCAAAACTTTTTCCAAGTATTTCCACCAATATTACTATT
>JAQFYE010003629.1:0-14850 GCA_034694305.1 Protaphorura glebata
ATATTTTATGAGCTCGGTCTTCTCAATGTATTGGAGAACTTCAACCAAGAGCTAAAATTAAAGGAATAATTAATTTTCCGACTTACAATCTTACATGTATTTCAGATCATTAAGCAGAAAGGTTTCTTTGCTCCAGGACAATCTGAGAAATCAGCAGAGTTCACTACATTGGAAAAATGTGGTTGTTTCTTTCAGAAATGATCACATTTTGAGGTTAATCTAAACACATTTTTTTTAATTCTAGAAGTTGATGGGTATGAAACAACAATTTTTGAAGTAAGAAAAATTGTGCTGTTCCGCCATTATGCGCGTTGTTGTGGAGAGTATACCGCAGAGAATCTTAGCACAATTTTTGTTTGAGGAGGGTCACCAGATTTCTAAATGACCAAAACCACGTCTGTCCAAGGAATCGAATCCCCAGTAACAGATAAAGTATCAACACTGGTCACAAGTAAATTACATGGAACTGACACTTCATTGGATCGGGAGTTTCAGATAACAAATTAAATTCTAACCTCGTTTGGAAGACCCTGGATCCCGGTCATCTTGACGAGAGGTCCTCACAGTTAAATTGTCTGTGAACTCTCCTTTCCAGTAGTCAGTAAACTAGTCTTAAACTAGTAAGGCCGGATTTGGTCTCGGAGTAACTTACAAGCAATTAACTGAACATTCAAACTGATTAGATACAACACCAAAGTTTGATGAAAACTGAAATTTTGCGCACTAGCGCATAAAAATAGTATAATCAGATAAACCTTCCCGTGATTGACTGAGTGAGTACTTGACACAATCAAGAGGCTGAATTTTTGTTTGTGATAAATTATTTAGGTCATTCGTTTCCAAGGAATTGAAATTCCCTACATCTTTCAATTTTCACATCTGATTTGGCTTGGTATTTCTGAAAAATATTAAAACGATGATCAGTGTAATATTTGACTCAACGTTAGGCGTTTTAAGAAAGCGCTGGCAAATTTCGTCATATACTGGCTCAAAGATTTCAAAACTGTCCGACGTTACCTGCGGATATGAGTTTCGCGGTCAAAACGGACGGATATGAGTTCTGCGGTCAAAACGAAAAGGCTAGTGCTGCAAATATGTGTTTTAATGTTTAAGTCCTATTGAAATAGATGAAATGATTGTTCGGTTGAAGTGAATGGTTTCGTAATACAGAGGACAGTGTTTCTCCCAAGAAATCATAATCTGCATCATAATTTATCGGATTCCAGACTGACATATCATGTAATATTTCTGAGCACCCGCTGCTGATATAGTTAATCCTAATCCTGGTGATTACGGAAATGCAGTTAATGGAATACTCGAAATATGCTGTTTGCGTGGACTCGGAAATATTTCCTGTTAGCGATTCACAGGACATCGTCCTTGGTGGCAGTAGTTTGTTAGAATGATTTTTTAAAAACAATTGTAGCATTACTGAATTATCATAGCCGAGTATCGGCAACTGTGTACAGTTGTTTGAACTTTCACGCTATATGGTAAAGTGCTACTGACTACAGTACAAACCACTCCGCTGATTTGGCCTTACGAAAATACCAAGAGAAGTCCATGTTACGAAATTTATCGCGAGGAAAGGTTTTGGAATCGCCATTCTCCTTGAGGAACGTAAAGGTCAGTTGTGTTTCGACCGTATTATTGCGCTACTCAGAAGTGGATGCAAAAGTTTTCGAACAACTATTACATCCAGCGTAGATACATCAGCTAAAAATAGATAAAATTTGATTGCATGAGATCAGTTATATTGCGTAGGGACCTATAGTCCTGGAGCTTTGCTTGTGCATGCATTCATGAACCTTTCAACCGTACGTGGCAGCGTCACTCATGGCTCTTTCGATCATATGTAGCAGTGTCACACAAGTTTCTTAAGAGCTTAAGTGAGTCATTGGACTATATAAGTGGTTTTCGACTAGGTGATTAATGTTGATATCCTCATTTATCACACTTTTATTCGGTTTTTATCAGGAAATTGCATTTTTCTGGATTTTTGGGATCTGAAAATACACCAACGCAACGCAGTTACGCCCATCGGATTTTTTTCTCTATAATGCATTATCTGAAACTCAGGGTGGCCAGAGGGTTATGCACCACCTTGTACATGACTTTTCCTTAATTAGACCCTACTTCATTACTTATTACAGTAAGATAGAAATGTCCATTTTTAGACTAGAAATGTTTACACAAGAATACGATATGGAAAATGATACACACTCGTTGTTTCGTGTATATGCAAATTTCCGATTGACCTTATTTTTGAAAGTTCACATTAAGATCATGAAGGTTTCAACAGTAAGTAAAATTATTTCAATTTCAGCTTGTTGAATTCACACTTATTGTGAGGGGATGAGATTGAAAAGAATTAGCAATACCTGTCGTGTATGAATTTGCTTTAAGGCAAAGACATGCTAATTAAAGTAGGCAAGTTCTGAAATTGAAATTTGAACCAGATAAGGTCACATTTTATAACATTTTCCCTGGCCTGAAACATCACAGTAATTAATAATAGTCAAGTGCATAGCAAAAACGTATCGTCTGAAATGGCAATCGATTGACATATAATGTAAATGTATTCTCCTCATTACATAAAAAAATAAACAATGAAGAAGACGCGACATGAAGAAATGCATAGGATATGAAATAAATACAAGATGTGATGTCAATGTGAATGCCGTACAAGGGTCCTCAGGTGAGAAAAGTTTTACCCAAGAACTACACTTTATTAGTAAGTCATCAGAATACTGGTACAATAAAGTCAACTTAAGTTTGTCTCATATAATGCAAATTACGTTGATTACATTGTATTGTGGAATTGGTTTATGCTCCATGTTATGTCAACTTGAATACCTTGTCATTTCACTAAAGATTCATGCATAAAATTAAATCCTCAAGTCGGAGACTTTTTGGCTAACTTTTTTTTTGTATAAAAGCAAACAATGGATGTAAAAACAGTATCATTCACTTCTTCATTCTTTTGTATTCACTTCGAATCCAAATCATCCAACCAAAATGTCTCTTCGTGTGGTTAGTAAAAAAACTAATTAAAATATTTATGAAAACGTGAGTTAAAATTCTTGTGGTTCCCTTTAAACAATATTTTTTCATTTTCCAGGTTATCGCATTCCTCAGTATGGCCGTCGCCGTCGCCTACGGAGAAAGAGTGACCTGCCGGGAGGTCAGCCGAGGTAACGGTGAAAAGGGATTCGACTGTGCCAGCGTTGTCCCAACCTCTGACCTCACTGCCCAGAACCTTTACATCTTGTGGTTGAAGTCTGGACGTTCCGGCCAAGACCAACAACTCAACATTGATGTTCCTAACTACCAAATTCAAGATGTCATTCAAGCCGCATCCAAGGGCGGAAGCGCACAATCCAGAACCAACATTAATGTCAATCTTGCCAGACCAGACTTCTCTTACATTGCCCAGAAACAAGAAGGAGCTGGAGAGGTCAGCCAATCTTTCGATGTCAACCTTCAATACGAGAGACTCAACGGAAAGTCAGTTCATTTCTCCGACGATGGTGCTGGCAGCGAGCGATATTCCTCCCTCCGTGGAAACATCCGCGAACCATAAATCTAAATTCAACATTGACTCAGATCAACATCGAACATTATGGACACTGCTTAAAACAATCTGGACACCATCAGCCGTTAAATACCAAACACAAGTCGTTGTCATTATCATGGCCTTCATTATCTTATTTAATAAAAAACTGGTTTCAACGTGACGTCCGTTTTTGCGAATCGTTCTCATTTCAAATGTACGAAATTGTAAAACCGATGGATGAAAATCACATCACTTTTAACTGGAATATAAGTAACATGATTTTCATCGGATAAGTTGAATTGTATCCGTTTCAACTTTCTGGCGGTATTTCCGGCTGGTAATTGACATCTGATTTAGCTATCTGACAGTCCTGTCGGTTTCGATGGACAACACGGCAGCCACTTAGCCGCTTTCATTTCTAATTTATTCACCCTTGAGAGTTCACAAATTGTCAATCTTCTATGAAGATATAATATGACAGTCAATTTAAACACATTCCTCACGATAGTAGATATTATTCATTCATTCCGCTCTCGTTCGGTTAACAATAAAAACATTCTACGAAGAATTCTTCATGAAGTTTTCGCTCCCAATCCAACATCAGTGGAAGAACTGGTTCTAACAGCTCTGAAGGGTTAATCCCAGCGATTACACCACAGAACAGCAATAAAATTATTCAGCATTTTTGCTAACAATAATATCAAAAAAATATTTCTTGGCCAATGCCGTTTTTCGTAAAGAGTTTTGTCGTCCGACTTCTCTACCACCTGGATAATACAGTGATCCCGGTTCGTTGCAAAGAATTAATTAATTGTCAACAAGTTTGATCGATCAAAACACTGGACAAATTCTAACCTGCCAGAACGACCGAAGCAATGAAAATACAAATCGTTCTCCTATATAAAAAGTTGAATGTTGCGTGGACTATTTTAATTAAAGTTATTTTTCATAATATAAATAGATTAATTATTCTTGTTAAAATCCGTGAGCCAGGTTGGTCTTGACGTAAACGGAAAATATTTAGGAGATTTATCAGTTGATTATGAAATGCCTGATCCAACGGATGGTATGTTTTGTAACTCATATTTATAACACAAGTTTGAAGCTAAAAAAATGGCAATGCCAGGAGTGAAAAAAATTATTCATTTTGATTATGTATTATGTTGAGTACTACAACCACAGCTGTATATTTTGACAGGATTGCTTGACCTTCCGCTCAAACCGTCTAAACACCCATCAGCTCGAGCACATCTTAAAATTCAAATTTTGGCGATTTGTCGAAATTTCTTGAATTTCAAATACTCAGTGAAATTAACACGTAGGATATCAAGTTTCCTGGTGACCCCTTCTCACGTTTTCAGAAATAGCTCAATGTTTAAATTGTTAAGACTGGTACCTTTTTCGTATAATAATGTTTTAAAGATTGAACTAATATGGTGTTCCGAATGAATGCATACACTTCCAAAAATGTATGGTTTCCAAAATGTGGACTAGATTTTCAAAAATGTTTCTACTGAATTATGGAAATGATTTTTTTTTACAATATAGACATTTAGCGAATGGTTTGTTCGATATAACAGCCTTTCTTATTTTTGCAATTCCAATTCCTCAGTATAACGTCTAGGTTATAATAGGTTTTATCGAGACTTGGAGGTTGGAGATCGGACTTGACTCCACACACGTCTTCGGCATTTTTTTTCAAGCATATTCGATATTTCTTAAAAATCAAATTTCAGAATTCGGAGATTCTATAAATGTCTTTTTTTTCAAAATTCAAAGATTTTCATAATTTCAGTTTTTTATTTCAAAATTCGGAGACAATTAAAAGAAACAATCTCTGAATTTTGATCCTTTCTTGGAAAGGAGACGGACTGTTTTTGGGGTACATGATTTGCCCCTCCACCAGAGCGAGCTCTAATTTTGACATGTTGTACCCCAAGTAGACTCCTAACTACTCTCGATTGGCGAAACTTGGCGGATTGCTCCATTTGACCTCACGAGGTGGTCAAAGGTCATGGTGTATGGTCAATAGATGACCTAGGTCAAATGCGGTGTCATTTAACACGTGAAATCCTGGAAAGTATGTACGTACGTACCAAGTTTCAGCCCTTTCAGAGATTCCCAGATTTTATCTCTCAATTTTGAAATAGAAATGAAATTATACTCCAGGAGAATTTTTGAGAATCCAAAATGATTTTGCGTGTTCGAATTTCAAAAAATGTCAAAAAAATTTCAAAATTCGCATTTTGAGAGGTGCTCGAGCTGATGGATGTTCGGTTTGAGATGAAGGTCTTACAGAAAAAGGTGTTCAAATCGTGTTGCACCCTAACTACTTTCCTCTTTATATAGTAGTCTAGTTTTATTGGAAATGGCACATGTTTATTAATAAAGACATTTACGATTACGACTACACAAACTAGCATTTGTATTCCAACCGGAAACTGTATTTATATGCCAACAGTGCGATATGAAAATAAATAATAAGTAGGCTTAACGCCAATATTTCTTTCATCCTTGTTGCAAGAATTCCAGGAGTTAATTTTACAGATGACAACTTTTCATTGATTGATATAGTATTATTTATAATTCATCTCTAGATATTAAACTGCAGAATATACACAAATTGGGACATTCATTACTTTAACCTTCCCAATTTTAGTTTCAACATGAGATTTCTTCTATTTTTATTGTCCGATTTTATTAACTATTTAAGCAGATGTGATTAACTTCAACTGCAAATAGTTCGCCATCGTCGTCAGATATGAATGGATTGTATGTTTTCACAATCGTCGTCGCTTCGGCTTATCTCGTTATCGTAACGGCCGAAATCAGTGACCCCTCTAAGGATCAGGTAAATGGATCAAAACAAACTAATTATTATATTTGTGACATTTGTTTTAACATTCTTTTTTAACATTTTCACTAACAGGTGAAATGCTCTCTCCTCGGATTCTACACTTGCTGGACAGATTGTTCTGCTTACAACAATGGAATTCCCAATTGCTGTGAGACCCATTTCTCTGGATTCACTTGCACTTGCAAAGCTTTGTCAATCGGAAATGGTGTCCGTGAACCAACTTCTGTGGCGGATTTGCTATCCTCACAAGTCGGGTGTGCCGAAGCAGGTCTGGCCGGATTCTTGAAAAACTTACTCAAATAAGAGAACTTTTAATTTGGTTCGAGCTCTCAAAGTTTTAAAAATGAGCACTAATTCGTATTCGTTTCATAACATTACCCATGATCTGAACTAATAAAGTTAAATACGGTCTGAATTACTTCCTGCATAAGGTTTCTGACTATCGCTTCTGGTGATAGTACATTAATATGCATACAAACGATGTAATTGGTTAAAAGGTGTATAGTATTTCACAATACGCGTAATGTCAACGTGTGACAAATAAAGAAACTATTAAAAATATTTCCTACATTAAGACGATATCTTGTGACATCGAGATATTCAAAATTTATTAACACAATATTCAACAATTCTTCAGACGAGAAAAATTTAGCAGGCGTGACAAAACCTAACAAAATCGACTATGAGCTTTCTCTGGGATTTGTACACATATGTCACAGATAAAATCCGAAATCCGTTAAAACTAGCATTTTCTAGTTAGAACCCGAATTATCTGGTCGAGTTGGGGAATTCTAGTTCTAACTAGGTAAAACCCGATCTACCTAGATAGAACTAGAATTAACCGAAGCCGTTTGTTGAAAGCCGAAATTCTTTTATACTTAAACTATTTGGGGTTCTTCCTACGTAAAACGAGTATCAGTACCATATTCCGAATTTTGAGCGCACACAGTTAAGAAAGGAGAAGCATTGAAAAGGGGACAAATAAAACAATAAGAATTAAATAATATACATAAATAATATGTATTAAATTTTGTCACATTTCTAATTTAAGGGTTATCTATAATAATATCATTAGAATTATCCCGAATAAAGAAATCCACATGGCAAGTGCTTTCTAGTAATTTGTATTCACATCACCATTTATAGCATAAACTGCTGAGTTAGATTTGATTAAATATTATGTGACATCCCAGAGTATTTTAACATGAATTATATTCATCCTTCCACGAAGTATGAAAATTCAACGGTCTTAATTCAAATTCAAACATCAATCAATAAGACAAACGATATTGAGAGAACGATTTAAAAATTAAATCTCATACATCCTGACTGCAATAAACTTCCCAATTTTATTCTATTAATTACTGACTAATTATGAGGTCTGCATTCAAATAACTTGTAGGGACACAACCATGTCAAAAGACCACCTGCGCGTTTTGACAAGATAACAAGTATTTTGGTTGAGAAATAAAGAAATAATTATTATTGAATATTTTATTGCGTATTAACGACTTGGAGTGAAGAACTTAAGAAATTCATAACTGTTGAAAATAATTAGGAGGATATTCACGATGGGGTGAATTCCCAGAATAAATTGAGAATATCGGAAGACTTCCATCGACGGTTTCCGTTTCCAAATTTTCAACATTTAGATTCTTCGACTTCATTTCTTCTTGTAGTACCAGGTAGGGAAAGATCCAAAGCGTGTACACGACTGACGCAATTAAAAACACAGTGTCGGTTAAAAGAATAATGTGGAAAAGGATGGGGATTGTGACATTGTAAGAAAAAAGATGACACGTATCCTGAAATGTGTAATTCAGGACAATGTAACTGGAGAAAATTCCAAGGACAATCAGGAACTGTGTGATTAACCAACCACTGAGTCCAAGAGAAACCTTGTTCTGTGGGAGAGCAATCAGGAATATATTAGAGAAAGCCTAATAATGAAATACGCGATCAGGGTTGTTTCTTTACCGAGTTTCTATTCATGATAACGAAGTATGGTAGCTCATTTTCTGAGAGAATTCCGGGGCCCATAACGAGGAAATTTTACTGTGTTACTATGAACTGAATTAATCATTCAAGAGTCCATTATTTTGGTTTATGTTTACTTATTTTTTATTTGATATCGCTTTATTTCGATTGCACCCAAACCCAGAGACTATTGCGAACCATATAAAACCCCAAATCCGCACAGAACTACCCTGGGTAGAACTTCATGTCAAAAAGGACGGTTACACCAAATTAAAAATTGGAGAGACTTATGGAATGCCCCTCACAGAATATTACTTGAAATACAATTACCTTTCTCCTCCTTGAGCTCAATACAATCCCGCATGACACTGCTTGAAGAAAGCCAAGTATAACCAGGAAAACTGAAAATATGAAGCTCGTACCCCATTCGCTACCCCCAGTTCGAACAACATGCTCACGATAATTATAAGTAAAAGTTGTCACTGCAGAAAGAGTAATCCCGAGGAGCTTTGAGAAAATAAAGTGTTTTCATGCATTACTCCCCAGTTATCAAAATTAAAATAAGTATAATAATATTTTAATTAAGCTCACTATTGATAATAATCCAAAAATATCCAAAACACTGGTCATTGTGGTTTAGCGCCTAAATTTCAGTAAGAATCGTAAATCTCAACCTCTTCTGACTTATAATTACTACAATATTCGTATCGTGAAATTGTTTTTACAATTTTAATAGAGCAATCTGATGAATGAGAGTCCATTGAATAATGTATCGGAATTATATTTCTACGTTCACTTCCCCGTTAATTTTTTCCGAAGTATGTAATCTACGCATCAGGGTCTTTTATCGGTTTCAAGGGAAATTGTCTGATAGTGGTATCATTGAGGTCAACGCGTATTTCGCCCTAAACTCAGTTTGCTCTATTTATTAGCACACACTAGGATTATGTGCAACCAAAGAGCAGCGAAACTCATGTCATTATCACCCAGAATTGATAATTTGTAGAAGTGGATTACCGAATACAACGGAAATATTAAAGGACAAGTCATATATTAAACAAGATTCGTTGTACATTCAATTTGATTTGTCTGTATGACGATGACTAGTATTATACGAAATTGTCTCCGTATTTAATATGCCGAAAATGTTAAAATTCAACAAAACTTTATAACGTACCACACGTAATGCAGATCTGATGATCAGGCCGCGTCTTCCTTGTTAAAATTGGACTGAAATATCATCATTTTCTTGGCCTGTAGGTCTGTAAGGTATAAGAGTATTGCATATAACTGTCGCATGAAAGAAGACTGACTTTTTTTTTATCGGAATCGGGGAACAGCAGAAGGTGAATCGGTGTTCCCTAGTTTGGAGAGCGTTTGAAAACGATGACTGTAATTTCATAGTCAACGAGTATCTTGACGATTCTTTGATTGGACATTTTCTTCGAGAATTGTTTTCTCGAAAATTTAACCACGATTTACGTGGTTAAATCGTCTAGAATTTTTATATCTTTTGCTTTACCATATTATCAAGAATGTGAAATATGAAAGAAGGGCGATCGATGGTCATGAACCGCAATGTGGCTTTCCGAATTTATCCCCCTATGTGACTCTTCCGGGGGCGTCGTGTCGCTTAGTAGCTTCCGGGAAATTATAGTGGAGTAATGATTTTTTTTCCTTGGGTCATGGGTCATCATACCCTTTTCATGGACAGAAACAATAGACTGTTTACGCAATCGATCATTACAAATAAGATTTTCTCTAGGTGCGTAAAACATAAATTTCACAGCAATGGAAGTCCGTGAACTTTCTAACTTTAAAATATTTTATAGAAAACTGGAGAATTTGTAGAAGTCAAGAACGGCACCCTACAATCTTAGTTCAAAGTAACATTACAAAACTCAACTTTCAAAATTACCTCAAAAGGTAACAGAAGACTAGATATTTTTGAAAAATTATTTTACGTGTGTTGACGTACTGAAACCGTTCGATATCCCTATTCGAAATTAACTTCTGTCTATACCGAATTATTCAAACAAATAGTATCGATCTGATAAATCTATCAAAACTATGAATGTCTACACTACTACAATTTTATCAGTAGAAGTCTCCTTGTTAATTTAAAGTCTCTTACTCCGTTCCTGATGAATTTCATAAGCGTGGGCATCATTTTGGCTCACCCTGTAAAACCTTCTCATTCTGTTGTTATTTCTATGCACGTCTATCTTCACCCCTCGACACATATTTGTACGAATTCTGTCCAATTTCAAAGATCTCTGCTGAAACAGATTTGCCCTAATTTCATATTAAAGTTTCAATTTTCACACCAATTTGGTTTCCTTTTCTAAAAAGGAAGAAAAGTGAAATATAGAGGAGAGGAAGTTTAACAACAGATATGCAATCGTAGCAGACAAAATATCCTTTACCTTTGTCCTTGTTTTTGGTCAAAAATTAAAATACACAAAATTCTATTATTTTCAAAATTTCAAATATACAAAATATGAAACTCCGAAATTCTCATCCGAATTTGACTACGAGTAGTCGTGGGGGTGACTTGGAATTTGAAGCCTTGAAGGACACCGTTTGGAGACTCACATGTCGTGTTGTATCACTGGAAAGTGAAATTGCAGAATTGAAGGAAAGATTTGGTAATTTTTGGCTATATTTTGAATTATTATAGAAAAATAGAAAATATTTTAGGAATTAATTTTGGCGAAGACTCTGAAATCCAGTTTTCTAGTTCGAACATTACTTTAATAATTCATTTCACAATGACCGAAGAAGTGAACCATTTTAGATTCATTTTAGAAAATAGAAGTTTCAAAATTAAAATTATCCCTTAAAACATTTAATTAAAACATAATGCCTATATTATTATTATTATATATTGATTGGTATTGATTAGTATTGAATTTTTTAAGTTTTTAAGATTTTTTTTAATGTTAGCGTTCAGAATTGATTCCGTGTATCGTAACTTGATAATTTGTTTGAAAATATTATTAGATAGAAGTATTTTGTACATTCATTTTTATATAATTATTTGATTTAATTTATTATTACAGAGCTATCTCCTGGAGTCCAAAGACAAGGACGGAATCGGAGGAATTGTCAGAATCAAACAATGGATCACTCGGTGTCTGGAATTGATCCAGGTTTGTCACAAGTGACACTAATGTAGGATTTGTATTTAAAATTTGAAAGTTACTACCGGATAGAATTCTCCAGGTGTTTTGATTCTATTTTTCTGCATCAGATGTATTCACGTACTATTAATTTCTTAATTAATTACTTAATTATGATGCAGGAGACTTGCTGGCAGTGGAACTGAGTCAGGAGCAGGAACAAGACCCAAATAATCCAGACGGAGAAATACTTCAATCATTTTCCGACGCCAGTGACCCTGATCAAGACCTTGAGGGAATCTCGAATGATTCAAACTACACTCCTAAGACTAAAATTGAGGACATCAAAATTTGGAGCCCAGTCAAACGTCAACGAAAACCACCACGGATCGGCCCAGATGGTGAACGGGTCAAAAATCACGAGTGCCACATTTGTCAAAGAAAATTCACTCGGAATGAGCACCTTCAAGATCACATAAGGTCACACCAAGGAAACACATTTAGTTGTATGACTTGTGGTGGGACTTTTGCGTATAAGAATGCTCTAAGAAGACATGAAAAGTACCGGTGCAAAATCAAACTGACACTGGAACAATTGACCTGTAAAACTTGTAACAAAGTTTTTCGTGGAAAGAAAAACTTGGGGATTCACATGAGAGTTCACTCTGAGAAGAGAGGATTGAAAACTAAACAAAGTCCGGATTCAGCCTCAGCGTCCGCTGCTGTAACTTCTGGATACGTTGTTGATTCTATTGAACCATTAGGAATGCCAACGTTCATTACAACTGATTCAAATGATGATGGTCAAGAACTGGAGGATGAACAAGACCACAAAATGCATATGCATCAAATAATGCACGCTGAAACCATTCCAATTATCACTTCTGTCTCATCACCTCATATGGATTTCACCGACATGATTCAGCTTTAGGGACGAATGGTGATTTTTTCCCGAATTCCTAGGGTCGAATACGAACATTCGCTTTTGCTTCGTTTTTTGAGTACCGTAGAAATCGCATTCATTATTGTTCGGTTCAGGTTCAGCTATTGCTTCAATAAAGTATTTCAAAAACTAAAATAGTCAATACAGTGATTGGCCGAATGATTAACTGGCTTTGCCACCCGATATCAATCGTCACTCAGGTTGTGAATTTCGCTGACACTGACCGAACAAATGAAATGTTGTGTGTTTTAATCAACCAAGTTGGCAATATTAGAAATTTTAGTATTTTGTATTCCTATTCCTATTCCACGTCACGAAATTAGTCATAACTCTAGAAAAATGTTAATGCGGGAAGGGTTACACACACTGGGTATACTAAATTTTGTATATATGTGTAATTTCAAAATTTACTTGTAAAAATAAATTAAATTTTGGGACGCATACCTTGCCATGTGTGGGTAGTGATAGCTGATAGTTTCATTAATTTATTTTATTTTAAACTTCACATTCAAAATTGTTTTACCTCCTTCAAACTGTCGGAGGAGACGGATGCTTTTATTCTTATTAACTTGGTATTAAATTAAAATATAAATCATAGTTTATTCATATTCCGAAGTTTACTACTTATTTTTATCCATTAAAAGATTCCGCCAAAGACTACCTAACTTTTAGATTTAAGAACAGAAGAACTAAAGCAGTTCCGTCGAGTAGACTATGAAATAATCAATCTCACGGAAACAAAAATTCGGTATGAATAAACTAACTATTAGCACCTACAGAATAATTAGACTGAATATTTAAAAAATAAACATACTGCGGAAAAGTACGATACAAAATTAAAAATTACAAGTGCGATTTAGACTCGAATTCATTAATACAAATCTGAATTTGTCCAAAAGCTTTATCGACTTGTTTCCGAGTAAACTCAGGTTCCCATAATGATGAGAAGGCAAAAGTGGCATGAGCAAGTCTTTCTTTGTTCGACATTTGGGAATCGATTCGACGTTCCGCTTCTTCTTTGGTCAAATTATTTCGTTCTTCAATTCTTTTTATTGCCTGAAATTATTAAAAATGAAATCAAGATAGAACTCAAGTATTGATGATGAGATGGATTTGGAACCTAATTATTTAGCACATATTGAGTAGAGTAACAACTGTTACGGGCTTCAAAATTAAACTATTCATTAGCCTGATTGTCAGCACTTTTCGAAAATATATTTTTTTCTATACGAGAAAATGATTCCTTATAAACATTATGCTAAAGATAGGAGGCGAGGCGTTTTTTAAAAAATTTTGAAATCCGCCATTTTGTTTTTCGGGGGAAAAAAATCCGCCATTTTATTTCTCGGAGGTTCGGAACATTTCGAACCCCTGGAGATACCCGTGCAAACGTTAGACGGCTACATTGTTCCAGTTCTACCGTTATGGAGCATTATTATAAAATAAAACTCAAGTCACTTTAAAATTTTTAGTATTAGTAATTTCATTTCATGTGTCCAGGTTAATACGAAGATTTATTGGGGAATGCTGATCGCCTGTTTTTTAAATATTTTTTCAGCCACCCTTGAATATAGGTTTACCTGCAAATCCAACCTTCAAATACTTCTGATCCAGAAAATTGCACTGGGATTGATTACATATCTGGATTTTCTGGATATCGTAGAATGATTTCAATTTTACATTTTAAAATGACTTGAACCATATTTTAAATCATTGAAGAATAGCATTTACTTGCTTTCTCTCCTTGAGTTGAATTCTTTAGGATCTATTCGATTCCGAAATATGTTAAACAAACAATGCGTTAATGAATTATTACCTCTGGCTTGGGAATGAAAGCGACTAAAACTTCATGACACATTTCTTCCCATTTAGCCTCTAAAAGAACAGCTGCATCCACAACGATAATCTTGTGTCCATCCTTTCCAAGCCTAGAAATTTCTAAATTCACAAATCTTTGAATCTCCGGCCAGACAACATCAGTCAATTGTTTTAACTTTTCTGGGTGTCCAAATACTATAGCACCAAGTTCCTTCCTATCAATTTCACCGGATGGTGATCGAATGACTTCACCAAAAATTGAAACGAGTTGTTCCGAACAAGCAGTTCCTTTCTTATAAGCTTCATGCGCAAGTTTATCACAGTCAATTACAGGAAATCCTTTCGATTCCAAATACCTACAAACAGTTGACTTCCCGCTTGCAATTCCACCGGTAATTCCAACAATGTAGGGTTTACATGCTGGTTTCCTCTGTAATAAAAAGAAGATTAAATTTTAAGCAAGCCGATCATTTTACTGAAATATTAAATATTAATCGTGATCATAGCGTTCTAGGATGAGAAGTTAGCATAGCGTGTCAGTGTGAGAGCTTTAACATAGGATGCGGCGAGACACTGC
>JAQFYE010003630.1:0-14850 GCA_034694305.1 Protaphorura glebata
AAAATTATTATTTTCACTGATACAATTAATTACTAGTAACCTAGTGGTCTTAATTTTAGATCAAAATTCACTCAATTGCCACTAAATAAATTATTTTATTGTGGAGCGACAATACACCACGTCCAACCTGCGCGCCACCCAACCCCCAACTAAAACATTTGCGCCATAATGTACTACGTGACGTGACACAAATTGTACAGCCCGAGTCACGATTAGTAGAAAAGTGAGATATACGTTCTATAGGTAAATCTTGCCGTCCAAATCAGACGTTGAAATACCGTAGATTATTTCCTTCAGTTGCGTTGTGAGTGAAAAAAAAAAGATTTTCTCCAGATTTCTTTTTCAAACAGAAACAAACATAAAAATACTGCCAAAAAAAGATAGTAACGGTTGATTGTGGAAAATAATTAGTTTTTACGTGTTTTGGTCAGAAAACCGTTCAGAAATCCATCTTTTAGACCTTTTTATGCCAATTTTTTCTTGATGGCTCGTCAGTGCCGCTGCCCGCATCGGATTTTCAAGCGGGATAGCTCCTCAGATCCTTCGTAAGATTATCTGCAGATGGCATGACGGGTTTTGTCCGACTTCATTATGTTCGGGTTTTAACAAAGGTTACTTTGCATGCTGTGTATATTTATTCTCCAATCGCACAAATTCGGAGTATTTTGAAACACAATTTGCAGCCGAATAGTAAAATTTGTAAACACAAATTAAGTGGAAGTAGAAGACCTTTACACCCTAGATATACTCAAGATGTGCTTCATGAATTTTCTCTCAATTAAATATTGTCTTTCTACAATACTTGGAACACATTTCAAAACAATCGACAATCGACAAAAAATCAATATTCGCAAAACCTTCATCCTTCTATTATTTTTGTTTCGCATTTTCTGACCAAGTATTATTTGTATGAATCCACTTTCCCAAGCAGGTTGTTGGAATTAAGATGTCGAAATAATTCGGAGCTATACAAAATGTCTTGTGAGCCAAGATCCTTTAAATTACCATTTTTCCTCAAACAGACGCGGGTAGGATCTTCGTTCACAGAATACTACGAATTGTTATTGTTGAATTAATCTGCATACATTTCCCTCCAATTAGTTTTTGAACGTATTCCACTTCTACTTCTACTTCCAGGTGACCATCGCGCATCGCGCATCGCACCCTTTATAGTTATTTTTCAATCGACGGCGCATTTTCTACTCGAATTTCATTTTAGTGGCAGGTTAGGCCGTCCAAGAATAAATTCTTATCTTTACATTAAATCTTGGACGAGAATTCTCGCACACGTACGCAAATCAAACTAAAGATAAAAATCCTTCTCAGATTTTCCGAAATTCAATCAAACTTGTCTTTGAACGATGCGGTACAAAAAATAATTGCATACCTCACTCTTGTCAGTAATACATCGATTGTATCGAAAATTATGAACCACCCTGTACATTTTTTTTCATTGAATCAATAAAATAATTCAAGTTGGGTCACTTCGCCCAAGACCTTATCTTAGTGTTGATCTGTGAAATTGATTCCAAGGAAGATAGGGAAATCATGTTCAAAAATTGAATTTTGTGTGAGTTTTTTTAAGTTTAAAATTTGGGTTTCGTACATTCGTACAGTACTTGACTTGGTATTTGATTCTTGTAGGTATGTTAATTGTCCGGTTTCCTTTGTTTGTTGACAAAAAAGTGCGGATGCGGCCGATGACGAGGATCGTATTCTTGTACTTAGGTGTTCCTGGTATTCGCTCGCACATCCAAATTCGTCGCGCCAGGTCCTATCCGGTTTTCAAGGGCGAATTAGAATTAGAATTTGAATTAAAAAACAAATACTGCGATTTCGCACTTGGTAGGTAGTGGTAGAGGCAGGTGGCTCTAGTTCCGGTTATTTGAAAGAACAAAAACAAATGTAACTATGTAGGTGTCAGCGAAAATAATGTGCCATTTTAATATCGAATTGGATTTCTAGGTAAAAAGTTACTGTTATAGTCATTTAAATTGGTTCAGTTCAAATCCGGCGCTTTATCGGCTGAACGAAACCGCGGCTTGTAGGCCATGAATTGATATCAACGGGGTAACGCTAGAGAAGTTACTCTAGAGGTCGCATCGATCCAGATAATTAAACCAAAACCTCCGAGGACCAAGTACCATACGAACACCCAACCTTTCAAGGAATTGGGAAGTGGGCCGACCAAGTATTGAACCCAGCACATTATATTAAGCTCCGAAACTCAACTTTGCAGACAAAAAATTACGACCTAATACGAGATATATTATGGAAACTAACCTAAACAAGTAACCGCGGATTGACACGCGCCATTTCAGCGTAAACCAGCAACCGAATACGGTTTTTTTCCGTTTGAAATAATTGGAAAAATACTGAATTAGTGAGACAATGAGTCAAATCCCCATTGACTTTGACTTTGTATCGACTTTGAGTGAAATAAACGTGGACTCGTCAGACCCACACGTCAATTCAATAAAATAAAATAAATGTTCGTTTAAATTTTAAATTAAACTAACGTGGGGAAACCTGGAAACCAGACAGACAAACAATAGAGTCTCCTATTGAAATAAATGAAAGAAAAATCAGGATCGGTCTCAGTCTGGTGTCAAACCTGCTCCTTGTATGTATATTACATTATGAAACCTTTAGAGAAAAAAAATATGAATAAGAAACCATTACTCGGATTGATTCGTAGATGTGTTTTTTCTTTAATAGCATTCATATTTATTCTTATTCCAGACCCACGTCCTTCTTTCTCCAAGAATTCATTTAATTTATGTATGAGTGCGGACGACGCGCTTCACATTTTTATTCCCATATCGGAAAAAATTAATTCATGCGTTTCCTCGAGGTCCTTGGAAATCACGTCTTAAAATCTAGTTTTGATTTCATCCCGATAAATTCTCAATTCTCGTGAATCATGAATATTGCAATTTTTCTGGCACATGTGCCAGCCCCCAGCCGATGGATGTAAATATTTCGGTTCTCCTCCGAAATCAATTACGCGCGTGGGTTAATTTTTCTTAAGGATGTTCGTTTGTGTCATCAAATGCAAATCGGTTGATTCTCGTGAATCCTCAGATCGTTATCTTAAAAATCGGTTGCGCGTTTTGAATCCGATTTGATTCGTCGGGGGACGACGTGGTATACGGTTTTACATTTGACTAGAGGGGTGGCGCTGAGAGCTCAGGTGGAAAGAATTAATCAAGTGAATACGAATAAGAATACGAATGTTAAATCGGCAGGTGCCCCAAAGCATAGTCAGCCCTTGGAATACTGGAATAGTGGTGACGACGGTAAGAAATATATTTCAATAATCCATAATTCATTTGACAGAACCAAAAAATTTTCGTATAAATACTCCGGGACTCACAACTTTTAAATCAGTTCCTGTTCAACCCTCAAAAGGAGAACAAGAGATCTTAAACCTAACCAAATATTTCAATACCAATATTTTATCGTTTAATTACCAATAAATCGCTCAATCATGATTTTTGTTGTAACTTGGGCTACTTGGGTATTGCTTTGCCTCATGGCAGCAGCCCTCACCTTGATCTTCTGCACAGAGACCTCCAAAGGTAATATATTACAAAAAATTGAACTATCTTTTCAAAAAATGGCCTAATTTTACTATTTTTGAACTTGGTACTAATTTTTTTGTATTGTTTTGTATAGATAATGAGAAAGAAGCACCAGGCCCAACAAGATGGCCACTCATCGGAAGCATTCCATTTATGGCCAAATACGCTACCACTATTGAAGCGTTTTCTGCCGTTGCCAGGGAATACGGTGATATTGCGACATTAAAATTGGGGACAGTCAATTCAATCGTCGTATCAGGAGTGGACAATATTCGAGAAGTTCTCATTCACAGAGCTCAACATTTTGACTCCAGACCTGGCTTCCTCAGATTTGACATGTTGTTCGAAGGAAATCGCAATAATTGTAAGTATTTTTTAAGAAGATTTCGAAATCCGAGAATATTATTTTCGAATTTGGACTAATTGTCTTTTTTTTTTTATTTTGTAGCACTTGCATTCGCAGACTGGTCCGAAAATCAGAAAAAGAGACGAGAAATCGTCGGACATCATTCCTTCCCAAAGAAAGCATCTCCACGTTTCGATGTTTTCCAAGGAATTGCTACTGAACAAGTGTCAGAAATGATTGATAATTTGAAAACCACTGTCGCTAATTCTACAGAAGAAACACATTTCCTTAAACCTCAACTTTTGGAAAGCACATTCAAGACATTCCTCAAGTATTTCTGCGATGTGGATGTGACTTCAAACAATCGTGAAGATTTCCTTCAAGTTATGAAAATCTTCGATGATATTTTCCAAGAAGTAAATGCACCATGTCTTGGTGACATTTTCCCTGCCATCATGCCCATGTGTAATAAATCACATTTAGCACATGTCGGAGCACCTGTCCGAGAATTCATGATCAAACATTGTGTGGAACCCAAAAGAGCAGCGGCTGCCGATGGAAACAATAACGAAGTCGAACCGAAAAAATCTTCTGACCTTTTGGATGAATTTTTGAACAGCATTGGAAAAGATTCAGTGACAGAAGAGACGGCATTATTCGCAATAGAAGATATGATTGGAGGTCATGCAGCAATCGGTAACATGCTCACAACCGTTTGTCATTTCCTTGGACAAAATCCAAAAGTTCAATCCAAAATCCGACAAGAAGTGGCTGCAATCAATTCAAATGACCCAATTTTGCTCACAGACAATTTGTCTTACACTGAGGCCGTCATTTGGGAAGCTGTCCGTCATATTGGCTCACCATTAGTTCCACATGTTGCAAATATCGACACACAATTAGGAGGTGAGTCATCAAAACTAATTTTCTTAAAAGGGAAAGTCGTGTCTGGGTCACTGTCATGTCAAAATAATTTAGCTCTTGATCACATTTCTTGATAAATAAAGAAATTTCGAGCACTATAAATTATTCATGAGCCATGAAAAGAAAGCTAACAAAATTTGCAAATTAGAACGTGTAGACACGTAAAACATGACCCAGATTTCTGACGAATATTTCCGTGATCTTTGGAACCACCTTAACTAAATTGTTATTTCTTTTTTTCTCTTTTCCAGATTTCTCAATCAAAAAGGGTACAGTTCTTTTTCTCAACAATGGAGATTTGAATAGTTCCCCTACACTTTGGGATGAACCAGAACGATTTGAGCCAGAGAGATTTTTAAAAGGAGGTCAAGTTTTGAAGCCAGATCATTATTTTCCATTCGGAACTGGGCGACGATCTTGTCTTGGATTCAAATTGTTACTCTACACTTCAGTCCTCATTGTATCAAATCTTTGTAGTTCGTTTGAAATTGGAATTGTTGAGAATGAAACCTGTAAATGGCAACTCGGAAGTCTAGCTGTCCCTGACCAAGGATTCAGATTTACCCTCAAATCTTTGACAGACTCAAAATTATAAATTTTAAAATCGATCGAAAATTTCATCGAACAAAGTATTACTAAAGAAATTAAGGAGTCCTTGACTGAACTTTGTAGCTAAACAAATTTTTAAGCAAATATGTAATTAACAATTAATTTTTTTATACACAAAAAATGTTGATTTCTATATTTTACTTGTTTATATTGTTATTATGAATTATTTCGTTTAAGTTAACCCACGGGTTACTTCCAGCTCAGAATTCTGCCACAGCTGTATTTTTCGAATATATGTATAAATATATATATATTAATTTACGATTTTACATTTGTACACTTTGAAAATCCACATTATTCAATGTGAGGTTGATTTAAGAATGAGTACAGCAATGATTGCTGAAATTAATGAAAATAAATAAAACAAAAAATAATTAAATCATTTGTCTGTTTTAATTTAATCATACGGCATGGTCAGACTTGCCAACGTACTAGACGTTCGGTTGCTTACAATTTAGTCCGGGGAAGGTACCCCTAGATGTAGGAAACGACTTCAGTGAAAGACGGTCCATTAAAACAGTCACTACCAGTCAGGCCAACTTCTCCTGCTCCCATTGTTCTCAAGATTTTAGCATGGAATATTCCATGGAGGAACTTTTCCTCAAAACTCATCTCTAGTTCCACAATTTTTTTAAAAAACGAAAAAAAAAATTCTTCCCAGAAAACAGTTGAAATGTTCAGAATAATAACTTAGAAGCTGAAAAACATCATAACTTTGTATGTTTTAATGTATTTTGGCCCATAAATCAATACTTTGTATTATAATATTAAATTGACATTGATTCCTGGGTCAAAATACATTTATAAAGTCTTTTCTAGTCATTTGTCTTGTGCGTGTCAACTCTTGTAGTTTCCATATTGCCCACCGGCGGTTGAACAACTACAAGCTAAACTAAAAACGGACATTTTATTCTGAACACATCAGATTGATACAATGGAATAACCGATAAAAGTAAAGTCCGCGGCAGCGGTAATGGTCGGATTGAAAATCCCAACACACTTCCCTTCCCGTCGATATACGTAATACCAAATTTCAAGCTGAAAAAGAGAAACGCTTATGTACTTTTCGGATACGCACGGTGAAAACAAGAAGCCCGAGGCAATCTGATGCCGAAAGAGCTTAAGGATCTCATCCCATTGTTTTCCGATAAATCACAGGCTCGAGATCAGTTTAAGAACAAAAACGCTACAACCTGAATGGCTAAAGAATATAAGGAACAAGCAACTAAGTCGATTTTTTGCAAAATTCCACTTTTTCTGAAAACACCCGAAATGGAGATTTTGAGACAAAATTGACTTGCTCAGAAATTGTGGAACCATGGTTCTAAATTTTCAGAATGCACTTGGGAATTCAGTGGTGAAGTTCGTTTTTCGAATTTTTAAAAGTTTTCAAGGCAATTCAGACGGAACAGGGTGAAAAAGCTGAGAAAACCCGATCATTTTCTTTCACCGCACGCTGCGAGCGAACGCGACGCGCTATTGCGCTCAAATAATATGTCAGAGATCCCATTTGACCTGATCTTTCCAACCATGTATTGGGTGTGTCTGTGCCTATTGTGGTTACCGCTGTAGGGGGGGCAATACATATTATACACCCTGTACTCTCACAACATCAGCCCATTTCCCATTCTAATAAATTGGTTTGATATTTTGACTTTATTGTACGTTGATGTAACCTAACCTAACTCTTTAAAAAATGATATATCAAATTATACGACCTATCGTAATAATAAAATACTTTACAAAGTTATGATGTTTTCAGCTACGAACTTATTATTATGAACTCTTCAACGGTTTTCTGAAGAAATTTTTTCTTCGTTTATTGAAGAATTTTTGGGACTTGAGATCAGTTTTGGGGAAAAGTTTTAGGGAAATTTTTAGAACAAAGGCCCTGTCTGGACTTCTTTTAAAAATATTAATATTTTTTAAAAAATCGAGTTTTGAGTGTTGCGTGAGCTTATGACATTTTTGAGGGTATGGGGCAAAGTTCTTTCCGAAAACGAAGTTTGGGCAAAATCGGAGATATACACGTCAAATAGTTTCCTCGTAAGTCAGAATGGAGCACTTCTGGCTACGGTTAATTTCAGTCGATAGTCCAAGATTTTTACCCTAAGACAAACCCAAACAAATTAAGTTTGTAATTGGAACTCAATTTACTCATTGTTTGAAGACATTTCAAAAACTACTTAATGGCGGAACTGGTATGGGCCGAATACTCGTCGTCTTGATAATTAGAATGATACTAAATATATATTTCTTGAAATAGATTACGTTAATGTCCGGTTAAACAGCATTTAATTATGATTTGGATGTGTCTTGGCAATGTACCGTAGAACCTGAAGAATGTTTGATTCCATGAAAATATATTTTTTCAATCATCGCCTCGTGTTGTTTGATATTTGCGAAGTAAAGTCAGCGTGATAGTGAGTTTGCTTATTCTATTACAATGTCAGTAGTACGGGGTTCGATCCTCAGTCTGTGTGTCAGTTTTGTGTTACCATCGTGAGACAAACAACGAGCATACTTGTATGTGTGAATGCATTTGAAAAAAACAAGTAAATAAAGAATCCAATCCAATCCAATCTCGGCAGTACTACATTAATCCAATCTCGGCAGTACTACATTAATCCAATCTTGGCAGTACTACATTACCTCCTTCAGAGTTTCCTCACTATACCGGTGCATTCGTTCCGCCCGATCCAAATGGGTAGTACCCCCTCCCATGTTTCGCCGCCCCTTCTTCAAGTGCAACAATTATTAATTTGCTGTGCAAGATATTTATTTCCCGTGCAAGATATTAATTTGCTGTGCGAGAAATTTATTTCGTTGTGCGAGACATTATTTTGCTGTCCCGATCCCAAACTTTAAAAAAAAATGTTTTGATGTTTTTCTGACTTTCCTAAAGTGGTTGTCTATATTTTGGTGACTTTCGACAGTTATCTTTTGTATTGGAGAATGAATGATTTAAGTTTGTCGGCAAGTGCCTAATGGTTGGTGGATTCAACTCCAGAACTACGCTAGACGCGCTGATTAGTACACAGTATTTTTTGAATTGTTTTTAACAGTGGGGAAGACTACGGAACCGGGACACATTGGAGAGAATTACTCTAATAAAGGTAACTGGTTCAACTTGACAACTATTAATTTGAAAAAATGTATTCGTCTCATATTTTATTTCATTTTTCGAACGACAGGTTTAATTCTTGGCTTGATTCACCAATGTAAATTAATGTTGATGTGAGGCATTTAGTAATTTGGTGATAAAATGATGAATTAAGCGGCCTGTAAATTTCAAACAAACAATAATTAGTATTAAACGTGGAGGAAATCCAACGTTAATTCATGAATGGTTATTTTCTCACCCTTTTGAATACCCTCTTGCAAACTTGATCTTTACATTCAACCGTTTCCAGCATTTCATCCCCATTGAAGATTCGGGTAGTCACAATTGTATATTCAGCTGCCTTTTGAGTGTGAACCATCTTATTTCCATCAATAGTCACTACGGACTGGAAATCAAATCAAAGCATGAAGTTATGACTATGACATACTGACTGATGAGAGAAGGTTACGTCCCAGTAATGACCAAATCAGCTCAAAATTGGTTCAAAATTTGGAACACCTTTACCAACCAACATACAAGGTGTACCAGAATGATGTAGCCAAATAAAATTTGATATAACTTTTGACCAACTATTTCGAATTAAATGAGGAATGCTGAATTAATTAAATTTACTAGGAATGCTACGATGGCTAGAAGTGTGCCCCAGATACGCTTAAGCACTTTCTTCACTTTTTTAACATGGGCTCTTATGGACCCGAATTACGGGTAATTTCACCTTCGGCATAACAACCCTTTTGAATTCAACGAACTATCACGCCATTCTAGGAAAATCTTCTAGATTTTTGTCTGAAATGTGTCTTGGTCAGTCAATTTTTCCCAGAATGACGTAATAATTTGTTGAATTCAACAGGGGCTGTTATGCCAAAGTTGAAATTATACGTAATTCGGGTTCATAAGACCGCATGTTAAAAAAGTAAGGACAGTGCTTAAGCGTATCTGGGGCACACTCCTAGCCATCATAGTATTCCTAGTATTTATTAATTCCGACTGTTCTTCAGCTTCAATTTGCACCTACCCTCATTTAATTTGAAATAGTTAGTCAAAAGTTATATCAAAATTTATTTGGCTACATCATTCTGGTACAACCTGTATTTTCATGGGCAGTCCCACTCCTCAAATTTCAAATTTTTATTATTTAAAATATAATTTCTCCTTGTGAAAGTAAAAATTTTAAAGGTTGTAGGAAATGCCAATTCTCGGAAAATTCATTTCTAAGGCTTCTCGGATACACATTTTTTATCGAAATCACATTCCATGCGAGGAAAAAGAAATTAATCAAAAAATTTCAAGCGAACTTCACATTTTCGTCAATTTTTTTTCCTTTTTGCGAGGACGTATAACGTACCATCTTGAGTAACAAATAAATGGATACCTACCTTGACCTTATCATCAGCTGGATTGACATCATCAAATTCTTGTCCTAAAACACATGTGAGTTCAAAATTTTTGATGGAAGAGAGTATTTTCTGTGTCCATTTGTTATTTCCGTGGTCAATGTAAACGAGTCTTGGTGAAACACTGTTTCCCAATTTCCTTTTAATAATCCCAACACCCGCAGCCTTCATGACTCCGTCGTAATTGTCAGAAGAGACCATATCCCAATTTCCTACGATAGACATCTTCAAATTTTTAAGAATTTATGAAATATCCCTCAAATGTTTTACTCAGAAGCTATCAACTCAATTTGAATAAGGAATTCAAGTATCGACGTTTATATACTGCTCGCTCTTTCTAATTTACAGTATGTAAGTTGCAACTTTACAAAAATTGATGAGTACTTCAGTTCGCACGGATGTCATAAAAAAAAGATAATGCAATGTCATTCCATTACAAGCAGAATTGCATAATTGTGTAATTAAAACTTTGGTCACAGTCAGAGTCCATGTACAATTAGCCCCGTGTTTCGTATTAGGGTATATTTGATTTGGACTTTGTTCATGATTGTAGTCCAATCTGGCATTGGACATGGAACTGAAAGTGATATCACCACACCACTTGATATGAGATGCAAAAGAGCCGTCCGTTTCAAATTGAACGCAACACTACCATTATCCAAATCCGCCTCTCTGCTTTTCAGTCCAACAGGCAACATTTTTGGGCCAAGTCTCCCCCCGTAATCAGTGCTAAAGTTTTGGATGTTGGTCACGGACAATGCAATGTCTGGAAGAGCCAAGAATCCCTCGATCACGTTTAAATTCTGCTTCATAAACAATGCTTCAATTAATGAAACTAGTACAATTTGAGGGGCAATTGAGCAGAATACTTTATGTTTAACTCTTGTTCCGCCTAGAACCGGATGTCAGACGTTGGTCACAGACAATGTCCGGAAGAGCCAATGATCCCTCGATCACTTATGCCAAATTTTAAGATAATACTTCGATTTATGAGACGACTACGGTTAGAAGCGCAATTGAGCAAATCATTTGATATTTTACTCTTATTTCGGCTGGAACCAGATATAAAAAGGTAAGGTGGTCACAGACAATGCCCGAAAGGGCCAAGGACCTCTCGATCACGAATGCCAAATTTTAAAACAGTGGGTCAATTAAAGAAACTAGTACAATTGGAAACGCATTTGAGCAAAGTGTTTGACGCTTAACTCACGTTCCTGCTTTTTTAATACTTTAGAATACTTTTTAATAGAAATACGTTTCCTAATCCCCATTGCACTTTTCCAACTTCATCTCAATGAACAAACCATTGTGTGAGCCAGATACGTCAACCAAAGTATATTATGCATGTTGTCATTGAATAGCCATATAAATACCATTTATAAAATATTATATAGTCATTTAAATACATAGATAACGTGCTTTGTCGATGAAAAATACTAATAATGTAATGGTAGTCTGCTTCGTGATAATGACTGCTAATGAGGTATAATCAATTAACATTTACATATAAAAAAGTAGATGTAGTTTCTACAAAATTACAATCAATTTTTCCAACAAGTTGTTTAAAACTACGTCCGCCCGATTTAGTAGGTACCAAATATGTAATTATTTGCGAAAGGCGTAACAACTGAGATAAGCATTTGTCCCTGGTGTGTGTTTGTGTGTCTGTCTTCTGTCTGTCTGTCTCTCAGTCCGTGCTCCAGCGGCCGCATTTCTTATTGAATTCTGTTCGAACTTGGTAGACACGACGCTTGGGCCATAGCTCCGGCACCCTTCTCTACATTCATGTACCCTGGGTCAAGAATATAGGTTAGTTGTGCCGTCAACTCCCAATTATTTGCAAGTCAATATAAAAAAAAACACTTTAGTAACGTTCCAACCTGTATTTTCTGATCGTAATTTCCATCACGATTAAGTTAACAAAATGAAAAGAGAATTCAGATTTAGATTTTGCTTTATTCAACTGTGAACCTCTTAAACAAAAGAAAAAAATAAAATCATCAAACTATATTACTAATCCTGTCTATGCTGCTCTCTCATTACCGAAACCGTAATAACTAATTTAAATTTTTTAGTATAGCTATCATTATCCGACATTTTTAAGTTATACAATTGAAAAAATTATTAAAATATACACAGTCAGCATTTTTGGGTACAGATTTAGGAAGTAATTGTATTTGAAATAAATGAATTAAAATTTCTTGAACTACGAAGTTTAGTTAAACATCATGTTGAATGGGCTCCTTCAAATTGATTCTTTGGTCATATACTTTGTGACGGATTTCCGACAATTTACAATTTTAAGCCAGTCAGGGGTCTCAGGGTAAATTTGAATCCTTGGCCCGGTACAGCTAGAGTTCCTTGTTTCCATTTGCAGGTATCGTTCTCAACAAGTCCAATTTCGAACGAGCTGCAAAGATTTGAGACGATGAGGATTGAGGTGTAGAGTAACAGTTTGAATCCAAGACAAGATCGACGCCCAGTTCCGAATGGAAAATAATGATCTGGCTTCAGAACTTGACCTCCTTTTAAAAATCTATCCGGTTCGAATCGGTCTGGTTCATCCCAAAGTTGAGGGGAACTGTTCAGATCTCCATTGTTGAGAAAAAGAACTGTACCCTTTTTGACAGTGAAATCTGGAAATGCAAAAAAGATAAGGAGCAATTTAGTTGAGGTTCACGGAAATATATTGAAATCTGGGTCATATTTTATGTGTCTACATGCCCCAATTTGTAAATTCTTAGCTTTCTTTTCATGGCTCATGAATAATTTATTCAGACATCGAGCTGTACGTGTTGAACTCATTTTCGAATTCTCGTTTCTATTTTTTATCAGAAAATATGATCTGGAGCTAAAATACTTGACACGACAGTGACCCAGTCTCGATTTTTTCCTTTTTTCGAATATTTTTAAGTAAACTAAGACTCACCTCCTAAATGAGTGTCCGTATTTGCGACGTGTGGGACCAAAGATGAACCAATATGGCGGACAGCTTCCCAAATGACAGCCTCAGTGTAGGACAAATTGTCTGTGATTAGAATTGGGTTGTCATTAGTCGATCTGGTCGCAGCCACTTCTTGGCGAATTTTGGATTGAACTTCTGGATTTTGTCCAAGGAAATAGCAAACGGCCGTGAGCATATTACCAATGGCTGCATGACCTGCTATCATATCCTCTAATGCGAATAATGCGGTTTCTTCTGTCACTGAATCTTTTCCAATGCTGTTCAAAAATTCATCCAAAAGGTCCGAGGATTTTTTGAGTTCAGTTACGGTTTCGTTATTGTTCTCATCAGTATTCGCCGCAGCAGCTCGTTTGGGTTCCACGCAATGTTTGATCATGAATTTTCGGATAGGTGCTCCAACTTTTGTTAAATGTGATTTATTACAAAACGGCATGAAGGCAGGGAAAATGTCACCAAGACATGGAGCATTCACTTCTTGGAAAATATCGTCAAGAATATTCAAGATTTGAAGGAAATCTTGACGGTTCTTTGAAGTTACTTCCATACCGCAAAAATATTTGAGGAATGTCTTGAATATACTCTCCAGGATTTGAAATTTAAGAAAATGTGTTTCTTCGGAAGAATTAGTCACGCAGGACTTCAAGTTATTCATCATTTCGGAAATGTGGTCCATCGCAATGTCTTGAAAGACGTCAAAACGTGGCGATGCTTTCTTCGGGAATGAATGATGTCCGACGATTTCTCTTCTCTTTTTCTGATTTTCGGACCAGTCTGCAAACGCAAGTGCTAAAAAGTCACAAAGAAATGTCAATCAGTCCAAATTCTTAAATAGTGTTCGAAATTCAAAATTTTCCGTTACGTTTTCTTAAAAAATACTTACAATTATTTCGATTTCCTTCGAACAACATGTCATATCTGAGGAAGTCAGGTCTGGAGTCAAATTGATGAGCTCTATCGATAAGAACGTCTAAGATATTTTGAACGCCTGATACGACAATTGAATTGACAGTGCCTAATTTCAATGTCGCAATGTCACCGTAGTCCCTAGCGAGTACAGAAAACGCTTCAGTAGTGGTAGCATATTTGGCCATGAATGGAATGCTTCCGATGAGCGGCCATCTAATTGGACCTGGTGCCTCTTTTTGCTGATCTGTAGAAGAAAAAAAAATTGAAATCAATCAAATTTTTAGCCCGGGAAAATCATTTTCATCGTAATATATTACGTTTTGAGGTCCTTGTAGAAAGTTTAATGGTAAGGGCTACTGTCAAGACGCAAAGCAAAGCCCAGGTGGCCCAAGATACAAGAAATATCATGATAAATTGGTATTGAACGATTTACTTCTTAGTAAGGGTTAAAAAATTGGAATTGAAAATTTGAAATTTGGCTATATTTAGGGTCTCTTGTTCTTCTTTGAGGGTTGAACGGAAACTGATTCGAAAGCTTCAAGTCTCGTAGGATTTAGACCAAATGTTCGGCTCTCAAATGGATATGGATTGTTGACGTGTATCCTATTTCAGTTATTACTCTCTGACTTACCGTCAACACAAGCGCAGTTGCGCAGTATTTAGAGGGCAGACTATATTATGTTTCGGGGGCACCTGCTGATGTACGTATTTGTATTAACTAGATCAATTTATTCCACCCAAGCTTTGAGCGCCATTCCACTAGTAAGTGTAAAGTGTACCTAGGACAAGGCGGATCCCCCAAATTGGATTCACATGGCAGGTGAGTAATAGGATAAACAGGGTATAGGGTTGTATGCACCCGGAACATTCGAAGTTGCGGGAATATTCCTTACGTTCACCAGTAGCGTCGTTTTCACTATTGGGTAATTCCAAATCAAATGTACAGATTTTGAGATCTCATATTAAGGACTAAATAACTGGCGTCAAATGTACACATA
>JAQFYE010003631.1:0-14850 GCA_034694305.1 Protaphorura glebata
GCCACTTGTTTTAAATCTTTAAATCTTTAAATCTTTAAATGTTTATCGCTGGGATTTTATTTATTTGGGGAGATATATTGTGTGAGCCATGGAGTTGATGACTTAAATAAACACGTATCAATCAATCAATCAACGCAGCCAATTGGCATTCAAAAATTATTTTTAACAATGTCAATGTCACAATCGTTTTTGATTGAATTTTACGCGAATTTAAAGCTAGGTAGGTCATTACATAACCTTTAATTACTATATCTGTTCAAAAACAATAAGCCACTGCAAAGGGTTTGCTTGTCCGTAAGCCCTGTATAGTAGATTTCCGGCTAGAATTTTTAACATTGCTGTTTTCGTGGAATCGCCCGTCGTTTTGGAATTTCCAGCGGTCTGAAGCAGTCGAACTTAATTTTCCTCTTTATTTTGAGAATTGTAGAGTGAACATGTGAACAGTAAAATCAACTTTCTTTAATTGATTACAACAAACGATGGCTCCAAAATTCCAATAAGGTTGAGCCATCAATTGTGAAGTTGAAGATGTTACGTTTACGTTGAAAATGAAGTTAAAATTTTTGTTTTAGGTGGATTTTGGTCGCACTCGCAATGCTTTTGAATGATCTCACTTCCGTAGATTTAGATTCTATAATCAGTGCAGGGGTGCTGGGCGGATTGGAGAAAATTAGATAACTACTATATAGTTAGTTCGACATTAATTAATAAATAATAATTATTTATACCCTGGAGTTAACACCAGGTATTATTGTATTCTGTGTCCATTGGGCAATTTTTGTATGTAAGGCAGCGACTGAATAAAAATAGTTTAGTATTAAGAAAAATACAAAATGTATTCCTCACTTTTGTCTGCACTGTGCACTCTCCTAATATTAGAATATACTGTGGGGGGGGGGGGGTAAAAGTTATGTTCCTCCCTGTAAATGAATGCGATACGCGCACGGTGGACAGGTAAGTTCATCGAAAGTAATTGACATCACTTGCAACACTTTGCTGGAATCAGCTAGGAGGGTACATTGCAGCATTAGATGTAATAAACGCTTTGTAACAATTAGCTGTTGTTAACAACCTGTCACCCAGCATGTGCTAAAATTATCCCTTAGATAAGGTGGCCACTCGGTAATTCTGACACAATTGCACCACCCTGTTACAATTTGGTTATTATTATGGCAGTGCACGGAGTAAAATGGTGAATGTTAATGTGATGTGGCTCTTTGAAATTTCTGCGCTCAATTCAAAAGTCAAAGATATCTCCGCTTTCTCCAGGCTGTTTCTAGAACTGGAATGTCCAAATTTACTAATTAATTCTCCAGTTGAGTGTCAATTCGGTGTAATCAGTGGTCTTCACATTTAGTATTCTTGGCCTTGTTTTGATTTTTGACCCAAAACAATGAAGTTGAATGTAGTTGACGTTTGTTTGACAGTTTGTTTGTTGTTCGGCTTTGCCAATTCCCTCATGTTCAAACTTCAACCGAATACTCAGAAATGTCTTAGGGAGGAAATTCATAAAGACGTTCTTGTCTCAGGGGATTTTGAAATTACAGACTCTCCTGGTCAAACAGTCAATTTGGCGGTGAGTATAATATTTTTAATTTTCTTTACCGTAAGTCTTACATTTTCATGTGTCATGTCACGTCGCCTTTTCAACGCATCATAATATAATGTCAACTATCCAAAATTTCCCGTTGTCTTACCTTCACTTGGATTTCTGTTATGATATCGATTCTGACACCCTATGTTACGGGTGGCCGTACACTTTTAGGTCGAGTGAGTGAGCGTAAATATTTACGTCAAATAAGCTAATATTTGGTGTAGGTAACCTGTAAAATGTATTAATATTGTTATATTTTTTGTGTAGGTCGTAGATTCGAAAGGCGGTTTCTTATGGAAGAAGGATAATGCAGAGAAAGGACGTTTCACATTTACAACAGATGAGTACGAAGTGTACGAAATTTGCTTTTACTCAAAAGTCCCACATGGTAAACACTTAACTTAACGTTTTTCAGTGAATTGGAAAATAATTGTTAACTAGAATTTTAATTATTTAAATTCAGGCCAACGAGGCTTTGAGCAAGATGTATACTTGAGTACAAAGCACGGAGTAGAAGCCAAGAGTTATGAAGGGGTAAGGGGAACGGCTCCTGACATTTGAACAAATTTTATTTCGTTCGTTCTTTATTAAGCTATATATGACATCTGTTTTTTGGACTTATAAACAGTTGGACGAGGCGGCCAAATTGAAACCATTAGAAGTAGACTTGAAACGATTGGAGGATTTGTCCGAGTCAATTGTTAAAGACTTCGCCTTCATGAGGGTTCGAGAAGAAGAAATGAGAGATACCAATGAGTCCACAAATTCCAGAGTTTTATACTTCTCCATCTTTTCAATGCTTTGTTTGTTAGGATTGGCGACTTGGCAAGTGATATACCTTCGACAATTTTTCAAATCCAAAAAGTTGATTGAGTAGTTTCAGTTTTAAATTATGAATTATATGAATGGTTAAAGTTAATTTGAAGAGAAAATTTGTATAGAATTGGCTAAATCCATGCAAAAATTGGTTGTCGGTGTTTGTATGTTAAAATCACAAAATTCAATAAACGGTTGATTTACTTAATCAAAGTCGTTGTATCGTATTTATCACAGGTCCGATTTATTCACTATCTTGTAATAACTGGAATGTATAACATTTTGTTTGTCTTCATTTGCGTTGCATAGACTTTCGCGCACATGCAAGCACGCATTTTCTCTCACCCTTTTAAATATGCGACATATATTATTTCTAAATAAAAACTCGACTGTTATTTTGTGTGATTATTGAACATTTCATTTTCTAATTAAAACATAAAATACTTGTGGTGCTGTTCCGGACAATTATTATTTGTCCTTTCCTCTGTCTTTAAAAACAATTTAGCTTTGGCTGACTAGTCGTATTTTAATAATGGCGACTATTAAAAGATTTTAATTATTGCACACCTAATTATTCGTTAAACATGGGTGTGGAGGGGAATACCAGTTCTGTAGTCCTCGTTGTCCTAGTATAAGACAAGTCCGAAATCTGGGCAAGAGTTCCTTCGCTTATTTTGGTCTCTTTGAACGTATTTTGTGTACTCGACCGGTGATTTTCATCTAAAATGAATCGTACGACAATCTGTTACTTCTGCTGAACAAACGTTAACATTATGGGAAAATAGAGGTAATAAAATAAAAACTGTTTAATTACCGTAGTGGTTAATACGGTAGTTAAACGGTGAAAATTAGCGTCGTAGCGTTGACACGACTTCATAACAATAACCCAGATTGGAACGACTTGACACTTGACCTTCCATTTTATCAGAGTTCAAACAAAAACAATACTGACCTGATTAAAGTTAACGTCAGCGTTAAGGTGAATGTTAATCCTTTAAGATTTAAACATCCGTAGTTCAAACTCGCGATTTATCAGCTTTAAGAATTCTGATCTGATTCTTATGACAAAGTTAATATCAGAGAGGCGACTGTTGGAGAATGGGGACTAAATTAAAGTAGCTTAATGTGTGCATCCTAAACCCGTCGTAATAGGATGGCATGCCGCTTGTCGTTCTATTCTATTACATTTTTTTCAAACACAAGGACATTTAAAAATAAAACAACATTCGGTTCGTGTCGTCTTCACTACAATTATTATTTGCAATAAGAGAACCATTCGGACAATAAAACATCGGCCGTTCCAAATCTGTGAATCATTGTATTGAATTATTTATGAAAACACCAGAGCTATACTATAGTCGAGATTTGTGAGAAGCGAAGAAGCAATGTGCGAACAGAAAGAAAAGGAACATTTTTTCGAGTTGAAGAAAATTAAACGGCAAATTGTGAAGAAGACCAACCATGTAAAAAGTTGAACTCCAGGAGGAATTGGGTTGCTTCAGAAAAAGTGGAATTATTTCTTGTGCGGAATCACGTTAGTTAATACTAATTACTAATTAAAGCTTACCTGAATTATTAGAATTCATTACAGGTTTATGTGATTGAAACTCTTGAAAGTCAGATGGCGAAGAAGACGATGATGGTCTAAAAGACGTTAAGGACGATTCAGGCTGAAGTGGCTGTAGTGGTATATCAGCGAGATGGGCAGCAAATTTTGGAACTTCAATTGCCCCCCACCTTCCACTATACAACTAACAAACAATTAAAACTATAAGTCGGACCAATTTGCATGTAAAATGTGATTCTACTTTTAATAATCCGAAAAATTAATTACTATGGTTGACGAATCAACTTTGAGACTACTCAAAAGATGACGATGAGCAATACTGTTGAGCCATTTGAATTTAAGGCCAATCTAGAATAACAAATAATATCATTATTAATAAAGTTTGAAGGATTGTTGAACGTTTTTGATAAATGTTATTGAAAAAAAGGAATGCGATGGTTCAGATACTAAGCTACCTTTCATACCTGCTTTGCAACCGAACCTCTCATTTCCAACACAAATAAAATCTGACGACCTGAACATTTCAACAACCAATAATTGCTCAACTAAGGTGGACCTTATTGAGAAGAGTTAATCCTCGCATTTCGCATCGAAAATGTAAGGGAATAGACTAAATATAAAAGTCCGGAAGGTACATGTGGCTATAAGTTTGGAACAGTGCATGCATCGGTTAAGGGATCACCTAAACTTAAAACATGGGATGATTGGGCCTTACAAATGTGAAACTAAACTATTAAAAAAATCTTGTGCTATATATGTAATGGACTTAAATACCACGATAGAACTCAGTATTCTGGCATATAGTATGTCAATGTCCTAACTGCGGAAAGGGATTCCAAATGCAAAGACAACTCGATAGTCATTTGTCAATGGAGGCTTGCAATAAAACAATACCAATTTCCAACGAAGTAAGTTTTATCTAGCATTGTAGCATTTATCTGACGTTTACAAATTTTAATCCCGTATGTGCAATGCGACTTAAATTATTTATTTCAAATCTTTTTAGGATGAAGGGTTAATCTCAGGCTCATGCGACGGATATGATGCCAAGGGAAAACTATGCGCGGAGTCAAAGGAAGTCACCAGGGAATTCTCTTAGTCCCGAGCAGTGTCTCAACAGTAAACAATTAAAAGTGGACCAAATCTGCGAGAAATCTTGTGAGCCTCGTGTGTGTATGATGTTAAACTTGGTTATTTTGTGTATTCTTACCCAGTTGAGGACAAATGAATACTACGATTTTGAGGTCAAATGGGAAAACTATGAAAATTATTTTGAAACATTGTACACTTGACTTAAAGAGGCGATATAACTTAAATAAAAATGAAGCTTATCTTACATGACTATCTTCGAAATCTTGAATATGTGTCCACGCATGATTAGCTTTGCCCTCCAACTCTTTGTCGATATGACGCAAACTTTTCGAATGCAAACTATTAGCTGGAATTGCGGACGGCTGGTCGAATACTGAAGAGACTAATGAATCAAATCTGGTTTCCATTTGGGAATCTTTCCTTGTGAACTTGACTGGCGATTGAACTTGGTCTACAAAAATACAAATAGTTAATACTTACAAATTATACAAATTATTTGAACTTTACTTATGGACAGGGATTAGAAGTATAATCGCTTACCATTTAGTTCCGATGACAGGAAATCGCCAAATTCTGCAGAAAAGGCCGGATCAGCTGCAACATTGGAGGAGGAAGATGCATTTGGTGGGGTTGAATGTGTTACTAGAGATGGTGGAAAAAATTCGGTAGAATTGGTTTTCTCCAGTCTACTTCGTGTAGGTACAGGTGGAATTTCTTCAAATTCGATATCATGGGACGAAGACGAACCGATTAATGTTGTCCTTAGTGGAAGAGGAGGCAAGGATGCACTCACAACTGCTGCCGCTTCAAATATGGATGGCCTCGGTGTAACTATTAAAATAAACAAAACTTACGTAAATAGCAAACCAAATCAAAAAACCAATAAGCTTCTGATCCAAGCGGCTAAGAAAGCTTATTCAAAAATTCAAAGTACCATTCGAATTTGAGCAAAAGTCGCCGAAATCGTCGTCGTCTTCGAAGTCATCAGTTTGTGGGCAAAGTCTTTGAATTGGTTCCGATACCGGTAGTACATTCGTTTCACTCCAAACATCCTGGGAATCAGCGTCTAACAGGTTAGATTTTTGAGGCAGTATGACATCTCTAGTAGCTTTATTCTGAACGTGAATAACTTCACTGGAAAAGTCTCCGAATTCGTCATCGTCTAATTCTACAGAAGGGGAAACACTAGACACTTGTTCGTGGGTTGAAGGCAGAACATTGGAAAAATCCCCAAAATCATCTTCCAATTCCGTCGTGGTAGGAATAATCGCAGTTTTCGATTTGACTTCTTCAATACCAGTTTGAAAGTCTTCAAAACCCTCATTTCCTAATTCAACGTCAGCAGAACATAAATCCTCGAAGTGGACACTTCGGCTCGGGTCACTGTCACTCAGTTCTTCATGTCGTGTAACAAATTCTTCCTCACCAATCGAAATCCCCAATCCCAATCCAAATTCATCTTGCCCTCCATTCGTTTCTTCCCAGTGCTCCTCTGGAGAATCCATATCGTTGGATTTGGACGTACTAGTAACTGGTAATTCTGGCGGCGCATTTTCGTCTGATAAGACTGTACTAAATTCTGAAGAACGAAAATCCCCAAAATCATCGGGTTGCTCTTCAGAAGAACTCTCTTCCGAAGAAAATTTCGAAGGAACAGTTGGGCTAGGACTGCAATCAATTTCGACGGCTGGGGTGGAATATGGTTCCGGAGTTATTTTTTTTACATTTGCATCTGAAATATTGTCCGGCTCAAGTTGGTGTCCGTCCAGAGATGTCCCGTTAATAGTTGCATAGTGATTTTCAGAAACTGCAGTGCCTAAGTTATCTTTGGGACATATTTTAACTTTGTCCGGAGTTGCAGCTACGACTGGTAATTTTCTTTGTGGAGATGATTGTGGCGATGGTTCTAGGAACAAAAAAAAATTAAATATCTCAATGAAATAAACCCAACAATTTTTTTTTTAAATTACAAAAGTTCGTGTTTGCGAACCTCCTAAAATATCCAGTCTCAAACCTCTGGAGGTAAATTCAGCGTAATCCCCTTCCCCCGTTTCGTCATCGTCATCGTCGAAATCCAACGGTGGTGGCTCATTTGGAATCATATTTGGGAATGCGCTGGACATAATTTTAACCTTACAAATTTTTTACTTTCAACATTTATATGAAATCTCTCGAGTCAGTCGTCCCGACGGATTTCCAGTTTCTTTAATATCATTAAATAACACAACATGGTGGTGTTCAGTCGGTAAGAACAAGTGGACAACAACGATATCGGCTACCTCTTAAAAATGCAATTTACGAGCTTATGGGCTGATGGTAAAAAAAATGGAAATATACTGTGACTGTCAAATATTTCTATTTTCTATAAATTCGGTCCATCTAGTTCTTGAAACATTTTGTTGACAGTTGACACTGAATACTGAAACAAAATTTACTTTCACTTTCAGTTCTAAGACGGTCGTACACGTACTTGAACCTTGCACGACGTTACCGTCACACCAACACCCATATAAAACACTAAATACGCAAAACTGGTTAATTGTTATTTAATTAGTTACAACAAAATCTTCATTATATTGTATTCTGTCTTGTTTCCGTTCTTTGCTTGCGCAAAGAATTTGTGATGAAAGAAAACTGCAAGTGAAATCCAACAGAAGTTTTAATCAAAAAGCCCACATACGATCCAATCAGAAAAGTATGTCACGGACCCACAAGAAAATCTCACGATAGATGGAGGAGTGACTACGAGCATAAACTTGAGCATTTTGTTTAGAATTTGTGTTAAAAATATTTTCAAAGTAAATAAAATATGATATTTTAGAGTCGTAATCTCGAAATATAATATATGTATGCATGCCTCAAATCCCCAAAATTTGTCATCACCTCACTCAGAAATGCGTGAGTCATTTCGATCCAGACAATCGTATAAGTTTAATCGATTTTGCGTCTTTTCAACTTCCGAAGGCCACACGTCATGTCCATGTCAACCTCAGTAAACTGTTGTCATCACAAAAGATAAGTGGCCAAGAAGAAATCATTTAAATTTGAAATTGAAATGACGTGTTTGTGTCTTGGACCAATTGGCTCCGGAAAAACTCTCTTACTGAAAAGACTTCAATTCCCAACAGTGGATGATATAATTTCAACCGTAGAAACAGTTGGAACCCAAATTGCCCCGATTCCAAAGAAAACTCCAGTTGAAAATGAGAAAGAAAAACGGAGAAGTTGGGACGACAAGGAAATCATTGGAGTTCGAGAGATTGGCGGATCAATGGCACCATTATGGCCCTCCTATTACAATGCTACTCATCAGGTATCAGAGATTGAATTTAGTCAATGTACTACCATAAATATTAGAATACACACACAACTAGATCGGGATAGAAAAAAATGTATTTCTGTAATGTGGATACCGAGAAGATTTCACGTGTAGTTGATTGCTTTATCAATACAGAAATACGATACAACGCACTACTGCTTGTCCGTACATCACGATATTGTTGTCCGTCTCTTGCAAATCAACAAAGTTAAAATTCCACTGATATTTCCTGCATTCGGAAATGTGATCAAATTCGCCCATTCGTTATAAGATACAATCATTTACAGCAAATTGTTTCCTCCACTTTGGTTTCAGTTTTGAAGCCGGAAAGAGGTTTCAACACATAAAATCCTTTTCGACTTTTACTTCACGATTTGGATATTATCAAGCTGAAGCTGTATGTATATTCCGTATTTGTGAGTGCTAGCGTATTGAGAAACAATATTTTACTGATGTACGTAAATCATAATTTAATCTATGTAATTACAGATCATCTTTGTAATAGACAGCAGTAACTTGTTTCAAGTATCAATTTCGACAACGATGCTCATGGAGATCATAACACACGAAAAACTTGTTGGAGCCAAAATTCTCGTCGTGTTAACGAAAAAAGATCTAACAAACTATAAAAAGTTAAACCATCTGAAGTTTATGATGAGATTGGGCAATATTGTGTCACAGTCTGGCAACAGAATTACCGTTGAAGAGGCAAGTTCAACGACAGGGATTGGTATCGAAAATATCAGAAATTGGATTAATACTAATAAAAGTAAAAGTGTTAGAGATCGCTAGTATCACTAGCGACGTCAAATGAGTGAATGCTTTCTGTTTTTTTTTTAAAGTTTCATCTTGCAGAATGTTGGCAACCAAAAACCAAGATAGCAGACGCAGAATAATCTCAGTTTTCATACTTCCAATTACAATCCATGGCCGGGGTAGGGGTGGGATTTACATTTACAGCGTTATTAACGATAAGCGAATACTTCATGACGATCGTGGTACCTAACAAGCCAACTATACTAAACGAGGTTTTTTCTCCGGCGGCGGTTTCATTTTTTCAGGTTTTATCTGCTGATTTTGAGTGTTTCTGACAGAGTTCCCTCCATCACCCTGGCTTTGTTTATTGGAGGGTTGGCTGTTTATGAGCGTATTTGGATCTGGTTTCACATCTTTTAGAGCTGCCGACTCTTCTAGAGCTGAAATATAAAATTCCAAAACCGTCAATTCTCAAATCTAGAATCTAGAAGGAGAAGAATGCTCAGTTCGGAATTTAATCTTACGTGTGGTGTGCTGGGGTTTAGAATTTTCTATTTGAAGCTGTTGTTGCATTTTTGGTGGAAATGCCTTTGCTAGTTCCGCTAGAAGCATATCGACTCGTTGCCTTTGGAATATTGAGCTCGGCTCTGCAGTTTTGACTTTTTTCTTCGTAGCTTCCTCTGGGCCTTTGTCTTTGAATTCCCACCAATACCCCTTCGAGGGATGGTATCGTGTGTATGTGAGGCATTCATCAAACGCACCTTGAAGATGGTTGACGGTATTCAACTGTAATTTTTTTTTAACATTTACAAGTGCAGTCAAAGGGATTAAAAATAAATGACAATGAACTCACCAGTCTTGAATTCACAACGGATCCCAAATCTGGTGCCTGGTAAACGACGCCAGCAATTATATAGAAATCAGCGATGGGAGCAGCTTGTGTGGCGGAATGTCGGTGTTGTTTTCGAATGACATACAGAATTGGCTCTTGAACGTGGAGTAACATGTACTCCAATCCCGTCATGTTGCTAAATATTAAAAATAATAACGCAAGGTCAAAACACTGACTTATTTTGTACCTAAATATCTATTCTGCCTTACTTGAGTTGTTCAATGCTGAGCCTTTGCATCTTGACAATCTCATTGTTACAAGTTCGATCATAAAATGGATTACTCCGTTCCGAAAAATATTCTAAGACGTTCGTAGGATTTAGAATAGGAATCCACGCAGTGTCATGCCATGACATGCCGAGGGGGTTATCTATATTGATACGCGAAAAAATGTAAACTTTGAAATGACGTCTCAAGAAACAACTACGATTTATTAAATTTCAGATACGTACTAATATATGCTTATGGTAAGCCACAATCTGAACAGTTCACTTCATAATATATTAGGGCATGGTCGTGAAGTTACAACTTACAAGTAATGCATTTTAATATAAATCTCACAACATTTCTGCATGTACGTTAAGTACTAAATGGTTATAAATGACAGTCAGAGTATCTTATAATTCTAATTTCGCGCCAGCTTCAACGTCCTTTTCTTCCCATTCCTTTTCGTTAATATCAAAGTCAATCATATTCTGCTTTGAAACCCACCATTTGTTGGCAAAACCAATGTCCACAACTCTCTCTGGTATCTCTGTAATCAAGGGTCTCAAGTAACTACATTGTGAATCAAAGATTCCCAATCGCTTATCAACATCATGTTTCCAAATGACTGAAAAAAAAGCGAAACTCTGATAACGGACTTGACCAGAGCATTGAAGTTTAGCAAGGAAGCGAATATGATTTTCAGCCTTTCTACTACGAATTGGCATTCCAACTAGGTCAAGTTCAAGTCTATCAGTTATAACCCTTTCGTTAAAATGTCGCTCCGAAGGATTCGTTTTTAAGAGATAACCCATAAGTCCCAAAATAATTAAATATATTGTCGCCTTCTTGGGTTTCTCCTTCGCATCTTTATAAGTTTCAAAAACTACATCCTTGTAGTCATGTGCAATGTTTTTCCAGTAGCGGACAAAATTCTCAGCAAAGGTTTTCTTCTTTTCTGGGACAGGAATTGGATCTTCAGGAGTGGGGGGAGCTGTTGTGCCAGGTTCTTCTTTTTCATCAGGTTTTGGTTCAGTTGGACGAGGTGATGGTTTCGTAGCACTTCGAATCATCGGACTGCGGTGAGCAATGGAAAAAGTTACATATCTGAACCGGGGTGATCGGTGTGTCAAAGATTGTAGGCATAGTATCATCGCGGGAGTGGAACGGCTGAAGATGAGGGATAACATTTTGCTCTCCATCATTCAATCGGATCGGAAGACCAGTTCAAGTCCAATTCTTCAACAAAGCCTTCGAGTAAATTCCTTACGTTGGCTTGGCTGTTTGGTTGGGTTCAAGATGAAACATTGCTTTAGCTTCTTAATCCTCGGAGACGCTTAAACTTAATCGTTTAATTTTTAACTGGGGAGGGGGGGGGATGCAGAGTCAGTCTAACAATTAAATAGCTTTAATAGTCGGTCATACTCAGATTGGGGTTATGGGTTACAGCCCAATAGCTCGCCGTGATCGAAAGAAAAATTATTATTTTAGCTTCTCAACAAATTTACGTAAAATTAATTAATTTAATTGGACAAATCACCTTTCATGTCAGTCATCATTTTTGACCAGACTTCGACCGGCTAATATTTTCGAAAACGTGAAGTGACGAGTGATTATCCCGTTTCAACGTTCAGATTGATCACTGATGATTCGGAAAAGTCTTTACTTCGTTAAATCCGCAACAAGAGTCGAAAGAAAGTCAATCCCTCTATAATATTTTCGGTACGCTGAACGGATTTAAATTTGCCGCTACTATACTGGTCCGGAGTGCGATCTAGGGTAGTCCAGAAGTGAGTTCCTGAAAATAGAAATGCCCAAAAACATTTTAATTCAACAATATATTAGAAAATACTTTCAAATACCGAAAACTAAATAATTTCCAGTCTATGTAGTCACAAAAAAAATGGTTTCATTCCCAAATATTTCTGTTCCTCATAAGAGATACATATGTCGAATTTCTGCGTTACGCGTAAACCTTCTATCGATTTTGAGCAAGTTGTTATGTTTGTTCATATCTTTTATTGAACTGACTCGAACAAAGTGACTAGAGGTGACTAGAGGAACAAAGGAACTAGTGCCTAGCACTGAATGACATTAGAAATTTTATACATACCCACCAACCACACACACACACTAGAATCAATCCGATAAAATAAAAAAAATCAAAGCCATATCAAAATTATAGATAAAATCAAGATCATACCATCAATATAATGTTGTATTATGTACTGTATTTTGTATGATTTATGTTTGCATTTATTATGCATGTGCATTGTTCATTTTAGAGACATGATTTTATGACTTCCCTACTAAGGTAAACTCGCATATGTTAAAAAAGAGTGAAAGAAGATTTCTCAGAGTCCCACAGAAAATGTTTCGGAAACCTGAACGTTTTGGTCAAACCAGTAGTACTGCTTAGTTGACATGATATCATTACGGTGACGCGGGAGAGATAGGGTCTCCAGTGTCATTTACAAATCTGGAGACGTGAATGACCCTGGTAATTGGCGGCCTATCTCGATCTGTTCCATCATTAGGCGTCTCATAGAACGAGTCTTGGACAAGAACTTAAGGTGCTACGTACAGTTTTCCCAACACCAGCGAGGGTTTACATCTATCTGTTCCTGGATGTCACATCAATACATCTATTATAAGCGGTGCACTCCTTCAAGCACGTAGCGAAAAACTGACATATTCGTTGCATTTTTGGACATCACCAAGGCTTTCGACTCGATCGGATTTAACCACCTTAAACTTGGCTTGGACTCTGCACACACCTGCCAACATCACTAAGAAACGTAATATGGAATCTACAGCACTCCAACTACGGTTCCAAGACTAAGAAGATGTTTCTGAACAAAGGCGTTTTCCAGGGGGCTCCACTGTCACCGGCTCTCTTCAATCTGTGCATAGACTTTGTTTTGCGATCCCTTAATGAAAAGGAGGTTTCCACAAAACACAACACCGACACTAGACGCAATTGCCGCTCTTGGATTTGCGGATGATACAGGAATAATCGGTAACTCACGAAAGTCTGTGGCTGAGTTGATTGTGATGGCCGAATGCTTATTTGAACAAATTGGACTTAGCGTGAACACTAATAAGTCATCTGTCATATGCATAGAGTGGTTTGATCTCTGAGTTGGACCTTACAGTGTATGACTGTGCAAATTAGAGCTGTGAAAAAATCTGAGAAGATCAAGTACCTCGGTGTGAATTTCGAACAGGAAATAGTCCTTGACGAAATGGAAGTTATCCAAACTTTAAGAATCAACCTCGAAAAATTGGTTGGAACCTCCATGTTACGACCGGAACAGAAATTGACTATAATAATGAATATCTGACTGTCTATCTGTATCTGACTATATCTGGCCAACTTTGATATATACCCCTTACAAACAGCACATAAGGAAACTCAAGAAGACATTCCTCGAAGACATGGATAAGCTGATAAGAAGCGCAGTGAGAAGGAGACCCTAGGGCTATGCACGGGAGTATGAAGAATGCAACCATGGTGCTCCCTGCCTAAGGAAAAGCAAAAAGAATGTTTGTCTTTTCGAAGAGCGTCCATTTGTGAACAAGGAAATATTCGAGGAAAAGGGTTTGTCTTCAACAGAGTGGCTATGGTCTTAAGATGGTCGGTGGAGTACCCCCAGTGAGAGTAGTCCCAGGCAGAAGTCAGGTCGGTTCCCGTTGCAGGCATTGCAACGAGTTGTAAACCGTCGGTCACGTCCTTGACAATTGTGAGTTTGGAAATCTCTTAATTACCTCACTCCCGCCACTACCAAATTCGATCAAAAATTAATAGCTTCACGTCTGAAGAGTACAAATCTAATCGTATACGAAGAAGTGCTCTGTGTGAGTGAGTCAGATTCAAACCGCCGTATTGATAATCATATGATTCAGTCATAAGAGACGGATTTATAATTGATCCTATGATAAGAATTGAAACTAGGAAAGATCAAGCTCAAGAGATTAACTTGCTGAAGAAAAAAAATTATGATCCTTGCATCCCCTACCTACTGGAGAGCTATCAGCCACGTCACCTGGAGGTGATAGGATTTCTAGTGGGAGCTAGAGGAACCATAAAAACTTTCTTTGAAGATTTCCGTGAAAAATTTAAATTGCCGAAACAATTGGCTGTTGACGTCGCAATAGTCGCACTAAAGGGTTCCTCCCAAATACTACAAAATCATCTATATAATTCTACATCTTGACACAAAATCCTGAACAATTATTTAACCCTAACTGTTTTGTAATATTTTTGTAACGTTATACTGAGTCGTAGGGCTAACGTTGATGTAACGTCAGTGATTATCGTTTTGAATAAAGAGTGATTTTGCCTGCTTCTTTTATTCTTTTGACAGGCAGTCCGAATTCTCCGAATGGGCAAAAACGGTATGACTGTCGGCCATACGTCTTTAGTCATATAGTGGCGATTGTTTGAAGTCAACGGTTCTCAAGTCAAAGGTTCTCAAGTCAACGGTTCTCAAGTCAAAGGTTCTCAAGTCAACGGTTCGCAAGTCAACGGTTCTCAGTTCGTTGCTAGCCTCTGCTGAACGAAGACGTACACCTGGATTCGTCCGGACTGGGGTCTTTTTGAAGCTTGGC
>JAQFYE010003632.1:0-14846 GCA_034694305.1 Protaphorura glebata
TGAAAGGGTCACCACCATGGGTCACTTCCGGTGACGGCACTTTGGTAAGACTCCGGTATGTCATGCGATATGTCGTTCGAAAGGTGGTGACAAGGGGAGCTAACGTGTCAACTTTCAACCTACGTCTATGACCAACCCAGCTCAGCATAGGTCAACTGCGCTGTAGCATAGTGGGGCGAAAGTTCGAAACATCTCGATTTTGTTAAAAGTTTATACAAATCGGCACCCATAGCATGTCAATGACAATGGAACTAAGTTTGACCATTAGTTGACATTCGCTGGACTTTATGACCACCAGGGGTTGGCAACCCCGAAATCATGATGTTGACACGTTAGCTCCCCTTGTCACCGCCTTTCGAACGACATATCGCATATGAATATGAATTTCGAGCGCAAACGTTATTCGTTAAAAAAGACATTTAAAGTTTTTTACAGTTTGTGTAAAAAAAAACTGTTCATACGAATGTCAGTTTTTTGTGTCCTTGATTTGATATTTATTTACTGCTCTCACTGGGCTATGTTCAACTCAAAATAACTGCCCAACTGCCGTACTCTCTGGAAAGTATTCCACAAACCAAAGAGTCACAAAATACGGCAGGATTTCGATTTCGTAAATAAGTCGGATTGTGAGGATTCCATTTGGTGTTCACTTTTTCTATGGTGCATAATTTTATTTCATTGTTTTAATTTTTATACGTGTAAAACACTGGTTTAAAACGTTTAGGATGTCCAAAAGTAATAAAAAATCTTTTACTCTATTTGCATCGTACAACCGACATTTCTTTTCCAGCACCGGATAGCATTACAACTTAAACGGAACCCAATGTTACAATACAGTTTTGACTCTGTCATCAAATTTAAAGTTTCCTTCTTCATTCAACTTATTCTATTTTAAATTATTTCTAATAATTTCACAACCGAACCGAAACCGAATAAATTGTAGCAAGAGCATTTCGCTTTCGGTGTGGTGTTACTATTGGCGAAGTCTGCTTGAGTTCAGCCAATTTCCTTTTCTTGTGCAAAATAATTGAAATATAGTGAGGAGAGGTGTTCAGTTAATATCTCGAATCGTCGAATAATGCTGACAATAAGTTTCTTTCTAATGAAAGGGCGGTGTTTGTGTTTACCATTCCCTTTGATGATTTAATTTATTTGATTTTTTATGCAGGTTTGCGCGCTCCGAGTTACCGAAAAGGCTCGCGCTCGAATTCTTAAGGCCGGCGGAGAAATTATCACGTTCGATCAATTGGCTCTTCGTTCACCCTTGGGACAAAAGACAGTCCTACTTCAAGGTAAATAGCGTCATCAATCAATAATTAATGTTAATATTTAATTTTATTCATTTATTCAATTAGCAATACTTTTTTTCGTTTAAATAGGTAAGAGGAAGAACAGAGAAGCTGAGCGACACTTTGGGCTTGCTCCAGGTGTGCCACATTCTCACTCGAAACCTTTTGTGCGCTCCAAGGGAAGGAAATTCGAGCGTGCTCGTGGTCGTCGTGCTTCATGTGGCTACAAGAAGTAAAATTATTGTTACTTTTATCCCAATCTGAAAATAAAATGGTTTTGATTGACAGAATTCTCTAAAATTAGTTTTCACTTGTTTCAATTTATTTTGACGAATCCAAATCAAACATGCGTCATTGGCTAGTATGGTTAGTAAAACAGGACCAGTTTGAGCTTATTTTTAAACATAGTATTCGAACGTAAGGATTTCTGTTCTGACTCTGACTGTTTAAGAAATTGTAGTCATCTAGTGGAGTCTTAGAATATTAGGAGTTACTGCGAGTGTTCTAGTTTCATGCCATTTTGTAGTCAGATCGACTAAATACAATAAGCCAAGTCCTAACACAATAAATGTTTGTACTTTTTTTAAAAAAAAAGTCTCTGTAGTGGTTTGGGAAGCAAAAAGAAATGAAGTTTCTAGTTCGTTATTGGATGAAATTAATATTTTCTAAGAATTTCCAAAAGCACATGCTATTCCTTTACCACAGGGTGGACAGGGTGGCGGTGGCACGTAGCCTCGTCCTCCACTCGGCTCAGCAGCTCAATCAAGGGGAAGTGGATAAAAAGTGAGATATGTATTTTGTTGATAATCTTATAAAGGATCTAAGGAGTTATACCACTTAAAAATCGGATGCGCGTAGAGGCGCTGACAAGGTTCTAAGTACACTTTGGCATGAAAAAAACCCCAAAAGTCGACTTCCGGCATGAACACAAAATATTTGTTCAAATAATCTATCGATGCTGTCGTTTTTGTTATATTTTGAAACATTTAAAGTTTCGCTTCACCGGTTTGAGGAAGGTCGATTTTCACTTTCAACTGAAATGTCTCGGATTATTTCCAAATGCGTCGCCAGTGAATCGACTTTCACCAATCCGGTCAAATAAAATTTCAATAAGTGCGTAAAAATATAGCGTCGGCGGGTTTTTCGAAAAGATATATATTTTGGACGTGTTTTTTTTTGTCAAGAACCCGTTCAAAAATCCGACTTTTGGGGGTCGTTTCATTCCAATTTTTGCTTAGCCACTTGTCAACGCCGCTACGCGCAGCTCCCAAGATCCTTCATAAGAATCCCTATTATGAGAATACTCCCCATGATTGGACTGTGTGGGGGGCAAAGGTTACATGCCACCCTGGACACTACAATGTAACTCGAATGTGCGACAGCTGGAGGTAATATGCTTTGTTGGTGCTGTTGCTGTTCAAGATCCTTTACATTACGTGCGCGCTTTATTTTTATGGGAGTTATTTTTGTAGTATGTTGGTTCGAAAGACCATGAGAAAGTCCACCTTCGTTACGACACGGTCCTATTATACGTCGAGGTCCACTCACGAATGTTTCTCGACACTACTTTTCTCTATTAGCCGATTTAATCGATACTCAACGAAAGCGAACGATCATTTTTGGTTTACTAGAACAACTTGCCTTGCATGCACAAGCCTGGATAAGTAATTAGGCATCTTTGCTTGTTCGACTGCGACATGATTTCAGGATTCCATTTTCTACAATACAATATACACACGCATTAAATGAAATAAATTCAACGCGTACAACGTCATCGATCGATTAGCGGCACGACACTTAATTTACTTGTACATATTTACGATTACGTAACAAAAAATTCAAACATTTCATTTTCCTTAATATAATATCGTATAAGAACATTTTCTCAGACTTACCAATCTTTCATTTCATCGCTACTTGCTTCGCTCAGCATGCAGCAGTGCGACAATGGCACAGAAACTCCAAGCCCAAACAACATTTTTACAATTTACACAATGGGCTGAAAACTTGTCCATCCAGACTCGGTCTAGATAATTCTGTTAGTCTTGAAACTTAATAATATACGTGTCTACATCAGTAAATAACATCTCGATTTCTGAAGAATATTGACTGATAAAATTTCGACTGTACAAATCATCAAATTTTGTCTGATAGAGATAAAACAATTTAACTAAATAAAGTAAAGAGGTAGATGAATTAATATTTTCGTAGATTAATAATATTATGATTAATAAAAGTGAGAAATATATTTTTCATCTCCCATATAGCTGCGCTCAACTTAATGATTATTTACAGATTTTCCGTAATACTAATATTTCACGAGATATTGAACCGTCACTTGGTTCTTAATTTATTTAAAACATTTAAACTTATTTTGATTAGATGTATTAGCTCCTATTTAGCTAGCGTTGCACATCAAAACTTATTTTAATTACGTACGGTGAAATTACACATTAAGACATTATTTATTTTATTTATTCGTTTTTGCGGTTTGCACGATTGACCGGCGATTATACATACCACTGCTACGGTGCAGTCTTCACTGTTTTACGCATTAAGTGATGATTCATTCGGTGTGGATAGGACAAACACGATTCACGTTAAACCATAATTGGATACAACTTAAATGGTAAATGCATAAGCATGGCAATCGAGCGATTATATCACCTTGTTTCAAATCATCAAAGCATATTATGCATTCTCCTTTATCTTCTTCCAGCACATCTTCTGTCAAATTACAGACAAGATAGAAACATAAAAACTATTCATAGTGAACAAAACTTTAGTGAAAATAACGTTACTTACGATTAAAACATAATTTTGGACGTGTCAAGCAAATGACAAGATGCAATTCATAGTCGTTTGGATTCAAATCATGGTGGCATATCGGACATTTGACTGAAAAGAAAAGAGCACGACACTAGTAGTTAAACTCAAGATAAAATCTGGAATAATTTCACATTTCATCAAGACTCAGCTAATTAGTGCTAACCTGTTTAAAGACTTTTTGAGTCTGACAGTGACTAAAATACTATGCATCGTCTATAAAATGACATAAAAATTTTAGTACCTGGATAAGATGTCGGAAACCATGGCAGAGCTGAATTTATTAAGGTATTTGATGATGAAGATGCAGATGTAGCTGGTGATCCCGTCGAAACAGAGTAAGATCGCAGAATTGTGTTTGGTCGCAATTCATTATCTGTAGAAACAACAAATTAAAATATTATTAGAATCAGAATACTAGAAGCATGCAATCGGACTTCCAACCAGGTTTCGGCTTCTTTCTGTCTCATGGTCAATTGGTCAATTGATAAAATGTTAGGAAAATGGCAAGAATCAGGACCAACGCAAAACGCAACACATCCAATCTGCATGCCCCCGCGAAATATTGGATACCGTGTCTAAATTACTTACACACCAATAATGCACACGGAAACCTGGCCGTTGTGAACCCCCATATATATGAACCGGCTTAACTGTTGATATATCATGGCCGAGCTGTGACTGTGACTCCCTAAGAACTTTTTTATTGACGAATCTCTGGCAATCACTCCGTTTGACCCCAGGTGGTCAGCAATGGTCACGGTATTGCCAACAGATTACGTCGACAGATTAGTCAGTGTAACAAGTTTCAGCTCGCTGCGATCACGCACTCTCCGTCCAGAGGTTTGTAAAGATGTAAATTTTTCATATTCTAACTTTGCTGACCTCTCTGCACAGCGCATTGGAGACCACAGAAAGCCGAAACTTGATTTATATTGATTGCTACTGGCACTGTACTCAGCGCCAGACGACATTGATATGATCTCTCTCGTTTGCTTCAGTTAACTGTATTTCTTAATTTTCTTAATCTTCCAGTCTGGAAATCATATTCCACACAATTTGATTCTTTCATCGCCGAAACTACAGTAAATTTTGCTGATGCAAGCGAAGAAAATACATCGTATTGATATTGAAGGGATTTCTACAAAACGAACAGAATAAACTTTTGTCAATTGTCCGAATTTGCACACTTTCTTTTCCAAAATATGCCTTCTTTATAAGAGCCAATAGTTGTGATTGCGGATGTTACGATTGTCAACGTCAACAATTATTATTGTTGACAATTGTAACGGCCTTGAAGTATGTCAAGTATAAGGTACAATTATTATTGTTTTTTGTACTTCATTTTTCAACTGAATGTACTTTAACCCGTTAATAATAATATGGAAATCGTCAAGGTAAATAAAACATCTTCCCTATAGGTTAGCCAGTAGTGACAATAATTTTCAAACTCTTCAGTTTTCCAAATAATGAAATTCCGGCGGCAACCCGTGGCAACAAAATATGAACTGCAACTGCAAGGATTGAATGGGATATGAAGTCATATCGTAAACAACTTGGTGCTTATTGGAGAAACCTATTTTACATTGTCGTAATAAGCACCAACGGATAAATAACAACTCGTTGGGGTCAGTACTGGCATACCTATAATAGAGAAGGGCGTAGTTAAGGTTCGTTCGGAGTACCATAAATAACATTACAGAGGCGAAACTTACATCACATTCGCGAGGTTTCAACAGGACCTACTGCAGAATGTAGAATATCGTTTGGTGATGGAGTGGCGCATATAATAATCTTTTAAACCATTACACCAGCAAGGGGGCCCTAATAAAAGTGAAAAGCACTTGATGTACATTTTGCATAATTTTTATGGAAATCAAATCGAGCTCGCTATGGCGCTTGTACTCATGTAGCGTGCAGCACCCCCGACTGGGTTCTAAGACTTTAAAGCTTCATTCTTTTCGTATTTAAGGTCAGAGGTTACCCGAAGCAATTTACAATGATAAAAAAAACTATTTCAAGTATTCAAATTTTTGTTAAAAACGTATACACACTTTCTACACATCCAACATCCACATCGGCTTTGATGTTTAAGTTTCATCTGTACATTACAATACAACTTGCCAGTTTGTACTTTGCACCGGTTTGCTTTGCACTGATTGAAAACGAATGTGTTACATTTGGTTGAAGAACATGACATTCTACTGATTCTACTCATTGATTAATTTACGGATTATTGACAGTCCCAGTCACTGACCTTGTATGTGCGACGTAGAATAAACACGATTCCGTCGAATGTTCTGCTCCTGTTGATTGATGTTGTTCTCGATTATTTGATTGTGGTTGTCAATTAACGTCGAAGACCGTATCCCCATTATTCCGTGTCAGCAGTGAATTTGGAAATGATTTAAACAGTAAATAAAACTACTATTGAAAATATTTGGAAATTTTTGTTTTTCATCCTTTCCCTCGTCCTGAGTCTGGGGTCAGGTTTCTTCTGGACAACAACAAAGCGACATCGGGAACTCAGGACAGTTCACTTCTCTATGCTCTCGGACACGACCCAACTCCCAACTCCCAACTCAACTATCCCAACTTTTCAATGCAAAAAACAATTAATTAAGTAAGATATACATTTTGTAAAATTCTAGGCTATGAGGTCCACTCCAGCATAAGGCCCTTGCTGTTTCACTGGGCTCAGGCTTAATTCCTCGGACCTCTTCTACTCACTGCAATATACATAGTTTAGTTGCACTGTAAAGAAGTTTTCTATGAAAACTTGTTTTTCCAAACTTGTGCATGGGGGTACCTCGGTACCTACTCCAGGCCAAATGGAAAGCAACCAATCTAAGAAAAATATGTTCCGATCTTTGAGCATGTCTTACGGCGAATTTCAATGAGTTTGTCCATTTTTATTTTTTCACTGTCATATATTTTGGTGGCGTGGATAAAATGTTCTTACATAAAATATGAATATGACATAGCACAGCCGATTTGACAGTTATAATTTCAACCTAGAAGACCGAAGATTGATTAGACAAACTGACAAACAATAGACGTGTGTAGGGTGTCAAATCAAGCCAGGTCACCCATTTTATAATCACGCGGTCGCGAGAACAGCAGGCATCATTATAATTATTTATCAGTTCGACGTGCGACATGAAATTCGAGATCTCAACCGGATTTCTCGTAGTAGAAGCAGACGTATCGACCTGAGACTTTCCGTAGCATGTACTTTTCATAGCGCCCACTTTTTGCAACAATAAGTACATTTCGTATCATGGAGTTTTTTCGTAGCGAGGATATTTAAACCGCAACGCGCAGTGACAGAGTCTTCTAAGGAGAAATCTGACTTCTTAGACTGCATGAAACCTGGAATAAGTCGACCTGGAAATTAGATGATCGTAAGGGAGGGTTAAGCGCTTGAGCGACCTCGCTTTGAAGATATCGGTTATAGCAGATTTTCAATAGAATTTCTTGTCTGTGTGTAATAGTGACAATAAATTGTAAATGTAATTATCCTTCATCCCGCACATTTATTACTTCTTGCACAAATGAAATTATAAAACTCATTCATGATGCTATACGAAATGTCACGAGAAGTATTCGCTAATTGCTACAAAAAGTCGATACTACGGAAAGTCGATGCTACTATATGAAAGAAAAGTCCGGTCATCATATTAAGTATTTTGCATAGAAATTCGAATTCAGTGTAAATGAAATATATTTTCAAAATGTTCTATTCCTTTTACAAATCCAAGAAGAGTTCAGTCTAATCTCAATTTCACGTCACCATCCATCGTCGACTCAGGGTCAGGATGGATGGGAAGGTCGATTATGAGTGAATGAAATGTATTTGAACGTTAACTATTAATCTTGAGTAATGTGCTACGAAAATGAGTTAGATTTTGAGTACCTTTTTATTCAATAGTCGAACTTCCGGAGACAATTTGTCTCATCCTACCTCAGACAGTAACAAAAAAGCTAACGATAAGAAAACAGAACGTAGAACGTCAAATGTTTAACAATAATTATATGAAAGCGTACATTACCGATTTATGGTGGATTGGAGAATAAATATTTTTACATTGTTCATTGAATGATTCTATGTCCATGATTGTGTCTCGTAGATACCAAATACCAGATATATAAAGACTTTTTTTATTTGGTTAGTCTTTTCAGGATAAACTGTTGTAAACAAGAGGACTATGTCTGACAACAAATTAACAAGTCTGCAGATAGCTATTACACTAATGTTATTGACCCATCGTACCATGTTTGGATGACAGCTGTTTACTATAAATTAAGTAATAGCTTCTTGATAGAAATGTCTACGAAAGTGTAATCTTAAACTGTTGAGTTGCTCATTAACTTGTATATTAAATATGGGTTGGATGTGTACAGAACTTATCAGTTCAATTCAGAATAGCTGCGGCGAAGGAATTAAAAAGTTTTCTCTCCAATCCTGTTGATAAAAGTTCCAGTATGACTTGGACCAGAGTTTCTGGAACAATAATTTTGATAATTTTCTACATAAGTTTTTCGAGATCTGTTCCTTGTAACAAGATCGTCAAAATCGAGTCGCAGGAGGTGAACAATTACCTCGGGAATGTGACATTCATTGTTCCAATTGATTTTCAAGGAAAATGGAGTTTACTTTTGAAGACACAGAATAAATTTGCCTTCTTCGGTGTAAGACAAAATTCCTCTTAATCACTCCATAAAATTATACTGTATAATCTTTGAGCCCAAAATTGTGTAACCAAGTTCTACGATTAATACAGGGTTGGGGAATTCAGGTCAAAACGGACGACACGAACCAATTGGTGAAAATAACTAGCACTGAAGCAGTGGACTTATTTTCTGGTAAGTCCTTCAGCGTATCGAGCTCTGTTACAGGGTGGATCATAACCTTCAAAACCTAGACTCAGAAAAAGTTAATTTCTATTCACCGCGATTTTCCTAACGAACCTTCTGTGGGTTCCAGATTAAATTGAAAAATTATACGTCAGGTTTTACGGAAAACGTCGAACTTGGGTTGTGTGGTTATGCGACCCTGTATTGACAAATTATCATATTAAAGAACCAAAATTCTTACTTAATTTTTAATGATTGTAGGCGACCAGATTAGTTTTCGATTTCGGTTGTATTGGGAACCTCGTACAGCCATTCCAATTGTGAACAACATAATTTGGCAAGGCCACGAAATTTGCAGCAAACCTGGCAAATTCCGTAAACTATGGCGTTCCCAAATTCGAGACAATTCTGTCTACAAGGTAGATATGCTTTAGACACGATCTCCGAAGTCTATTGTTTTCAATTACAAGTATAAACTTTTGAGAAATACTTGCGAGTTGGAGTCGTTTTAGGGAACGGCCAACACAAGTTCAACAAAATGAAACATCATGCTAATTGATTCTATTATTTACGCTTCCTTTTGAATCAAACTTCAAAAATCCGTCTTGTTTCTTTCTTTCGGGAGAATACTTTTTGGTTGGATATGATTTTTATACTCTATTTGTATAGTATTAAAATACTGTTGGTTAGTATTAGTTAGTATTAGTTAGTGTTGTAATAAATAATTTGAATATCGAATATTAAAAATTTATTTGACTTTTTCAAAGTGGAGAACTACAATAGTGATCCCTCAAATCTGGAAAACCAGCTGGAACATATTTATAGTCTTTTTTCCTTCTACACTCCAAAACAGTGGTTCAGTTTTCAGTTCGTTTGTTGGGTTACCGGCATAATACAATGATCACAAATATTAATTATCGCTAGTTAGTCTATTTGCGATTAACCTTGTGTTAATTTACATAGTATTCAGTAAAGGCCTACACATTGTTCTCTTGGACGGTTCGTGCTATTGTTTTGAAAACAAGACAAACAAAACTTACTGGCACTTTCGTAATTCGTACTTATAAAAGTTTTGCACTAAACTACAGAATATGTAAAAATGTCTTGACTAAATTCAAAGACACAGGTTACAACGAATCCTATATATTTTTGAGTCACAGGCATAACCAGTACAACAAATCTTTCAGTAAGGGCCGAACGGATTTGTGTAGGGATTTTTATTACTTGACTTAATACACACTAGCGACTAAGATAGAATCAATTCTAACTTGTACAAATAAATACTGAGTTTGTGACGCAACAGTTCCTAAACTCTATCCGATTTTAAAAACGAGAAATTGGTCAATAAGATTGCGATATTATTACACGTTTTATGGTCGATACTAAAATGCGTAATTTGTTTTTAGAAGTTAAAGACCCACATCAAACACCAAAAATTTCTGTAAAATGGCCGTACGCAATTTTATAATATTTTTTAGTTTCTATTTTCGTAATATTAAACACCATTTAGTACTTTGGAGATATGCACTTATTTTTGACTTCAAGGAGTTGTGGATAATTTTCCACAATGTTTAGAAGTATTCCGTCAATGTAAGTTCTGAGTTGGTCGTTCACCTCCTTTTGTTCTTTGAGAGCATTTTTGACCTGAAATAAATCAATCAGCTGTGAGCAAATGATTTCATTTTTAAAAAACGAGATTTAGCAGAAGCACAAGGTTTGATAGCAAAGCATATCCCGAATGACAAGACAGATTACATCACAATTGCGTGTTAGCGAAAGCATGCGAAAACAGATTGCAGTTTTTCATGCATGTGTTCTGCAGTAAATTGAAAATGTAGTCTCTGCTTCAGCGTAATTTGAATTCTCAATCTAATAAAGATAATTGTGGTGACCTTGGAAAGATCCGTTCCAAAAATATCACCAAATCCAGGTTTGTCAATCTCTTGTGGCGACTATAATGAGTAAAAGAGGTCAAAGTGTCAAACATTTTTATTGTAATTGTCCACGTAGTACATACGGCATAACATTTACAATGTAGTAGTACAATATGAATGTCTTTCTAGCAAGGAAACTCAGAGGAAACCTGCGTCTCTATAAGGCTCCGTCAGGTGACCACGGCACAAGTATCACCGATTTCTCGTAGGATAAATGGTTAAGCGCCCGAAATGTTTCGATATATTGCAATAATTACAGTCACGCCCTTCTGGAATAGTTGTGGTAAGAAATGGCTAATCCTGAAAGTTTTAACTGCGTCTGATTTTCGCATTCGACCGGTATTTGAGATTCCTTGTCATTCTGAAATCTGAACTACTAAAGCCTTATTCTACACTTTACAAAAACGCAAGAACTATTCACAAAATTGTGATTCAAAATCCCCGTCTATGGGCAAAGCACAAATAGAAATCATAATTGCAACAAATAATAATAATAAACTGTAAATAGAGCTAAACACACTACGACTACTGCACTGCAGTGAAAAATAATATTTTTGGACAAAGTTATAAAAGACAAACCTGATCTTGTGACATTGCCTCAAATTCCGCAGCTAAACTATTACCAATGCCAGCGTTATTGAGGGTCAGAAGATGCAATCCTTCCTCCAGACCTTGATTCAGAAGCTGAGCGGTCAGGTCATCATTGGCATCTTGTAGTTCTGTTTTGAAAATATCAGTACACGCAATGTTATGGGAAATGAAAGAAATATGCTTATATATCTTAACTGTCACGCAATGGCAACAGTTATCGACGTTCTCCCTATTTGCTTTACCTAAGGGCGACCCATGGAATTTTTCTGAATTCCATATACCATATTTATTCTATTAGTAACCGGACCCTAAAGGCTGTATTCTAATATTAGCCGGATCTTTCTCCGGCTTTCTCCATGTGCCCTAATAGAGAAAGTGGTGAAAGCCTCTAAAATATGGACATCCTTTTCCTTCGAAAAGTGGAAGCCCGGGCTACTAATAGGATAAATACGGCATTAAAAATTGTTTTCTTGCTTACCCTTATTCTGTTGCTTCAGTCGTTTATTTTCGTCTTCTAGTTCAATTAGTCTTGATTTGATTTCACTTGGCTCAGCACCATCAATGCTAGAGCGGTGAAACAGCGTATTATTTGGAGAATTTGCCATCTGGAAGCGTCTCATACTCTCCACCTCATTTTTCAAGTCAAGAAGAGCCTGAGGATTTACAAGAAATTGTTTGAAATCTCGATAAAATATAAAGTACTATTATACTTAGTTTAGACCTGTTTCATTCATAGACAATTATTACGAATCGTAATACATACCCTGAAATGTGATTAGGTAACACACTCAGAACCTTTTTGTTTTTAAATAGGTAACACTGTTTGAAGTCGCTTGTATTAAGCTAATTTATTCACTTGACTAAAAAACCATTCAAAGCTTGCTTCTCGTACATACGGAATTTTAATTTCTATCAGTATCACGTTATCTTTATTGTGGATGCGGATAAATGAGATTTACAATTTTTGTAATCAGGTTATCAATTTCGGCACACTGTGTCAAATTTAGATGATTAATACAGTGATATTTTTATAAAAAGGATATAGAAATTCATGAATTTATGGGTCGTGTGATCGAAGAATTAAACAAACTAAGTAGACACGGATAAGTTGTGATATACTAAGTTGTTCCAAGTTATCCTGACACCTCAACGAGCGATAGATTTGATGTGAAGGATCGCGCAGTCGAACAAGTTAGCTTCTTCCGTTCGAAAATAAGCAGGTTGGGCCCAAGAAGAGAAACCAGAGTGGCAACGTTTATTAATGAAGTTTGAAAATCACTCACTTGTTGTGAGCCTGAGGTCTCCAGAGCTAATGTTTCTCTTTCTTTTCGTGACTGATCCAAAAGATTACGATTGTCGTCTCGCAGAGCCGACAATTCTCGTTCTGCTTCTAAGAGTTTGTCCGCTTGAAGCTCCTGATTGTTTCTTTCTCTCTCTAATTGTGCCTTCAGTCGAAGGCTCTCAGATTTAGACAACTCTAGATCCTTTTCTAACGACTGGAGTCGTATTCCATAATTTTCTATTTGTAATTGCTTTTCTCGCTCCAATCGACTGAGCGTCTCTTTGAATCGTCTTTGTTCTTCTCGTAGTCGATCTTCAGCCCTTTGTTCGGAGTCTCGCAGTTGTTCTTCCACCATAAAAAGTTTCGTTGAGATTTCAGTATTTTCTTGCTTAGCTCGTGTATACCGGTCATCCACATCTGACTGGTTTTCCGCCAACACAGTGAACTTTTCTTCTAAGTGGTGCACCTGTCCGAAAATAGAGACAAAATCATTAGTTGTCAAAAGGAAACTGAACTTTAATTTTGTGGTGTTGTGGTAATTTTTGTGAGGTCTGGAGTCCGGAGGTTATTCAGTCAAACTTTAAATTTAACTTTAGAGCTAAGACCCCCACCAGACCTGATCAATAACTACGACATAATTATTTTTGTAAATTTATCCAAATCTCAAGGAAACAGAAAAACTATAGTAAGTCTCTAATAATTATGTACAGGGTGGGTCATAACCGCCAATTTCTAATTACTACAATATAACAATTTGAATACTGTTACAATTCTAATAAAAGACATCAATGTTGAAATTTTACTTAAGTTACGACCTTACCTTTTGCGTGAGATCAATGACTTCGTCCTCAAGTGACCCATCTGAGTACATTTCTTCACCATCGCCTCCTGAACTTGGACCGGATGAGTGAAAACTTGAGCTTCTGTACAATTGACTGGCTAAGGCACTTGATGATGTGACCGGTACGATTGGTCTTTTAGTCCCTGAACTGTTCCCACAACAAATAAAATCACAAAATTAGACAAGACGTTAAAATAAAAACGAATTAATTCATCCTCGGAACATTTCTAATTAATTGGATTAGTTTTCTCCAGACTCTAGACATGCATGTCTATCTATCGTTGGAGGAAATGGGACGAAAAAAACATTAGAACTTGCTGTTTCATGGGAACGAGCGTGGCATAATGTAATCATTTTCTGAATTTTAATTCCTTCATTTCAATTAACCGATATAGTACACGCGATCATATGATGATACGATAAAGTCCAATTGAAGTGCTCCCTACGTCTATCAGTAAACTCGAAAGTAAAATGTCAAATCGATTCATGACTTACGATAAAATTGAGACATATCAGGAAAACAAGATTTTAGTATAATCAAAAGGTTGGAGATGTGCTCCTACAATGGCCGTTTTAGCTTTCTCCTACCATTATTGAATCACCTTGCCTCAAAATTTTAGGAATTTGAAACTGGGATATATGTATTTTATCAGGACATATCTCCCTTCAAAAGTCACACAACCACTTTCTATAAAAGTGTCTGGCAAGGTAACAAAAAACGGTTTCAAAACGAAACATACAATAATGACACTCAAAATTTCTCAAAATTGAATGAAAATTGGTATATCGATCGAAACAGTCTCAACTAGACAAAAAGAAAAACACGTAATTCCTTTACTAATTCCAACGTTCAATCTCCTACATTTTTTGGTTTTTAAAATCACAGCACATTGTTGGATTTGGCTTCACAATTTTCCGCACTATTGTGATTTTAGGAAGAATTTATTAGGTGTTGTTGACAATTATTGATATTGACATCATAAAGAAAATTTTGTATAGAAACAACACGAGTTCACTGAACCAGTAATCAAATAAAAGTGCTTACGTGTTTCTGAATGAACCCCAACGGCGATGTCCCATATTCTCAGCGTTACTAGTGAACACAAAATAAAATCATTTAATTTTCGTGCTGAGGACTAAAATCATCATATTAACTAGGATTTAAGTCATCCCGTCCCTGGCTGCCTCAGAAGGGCGACCGACGCATATAAAATTATCTGTCACGT
>JAQFYE010003633.1:0-14845 GCA_034694305.1 Protaphorura glebata
ATAATCGGAATTTTTTAATAATCGGAATTATAATTTTAATTATAATCGGAATTCCACGTAATCGGAATTCGAATTCCAAATCCGAAAAAAATAATTGGAAAAATAATCCGAATCGTAATTCAAAAAAATAATTCCGATTACCATCCCTGCAGAAAATACGAAAATACGATTCAACTTTTCACTACCTTGATAGAGTCGTACTTTCTTAAAATTTTATTGTTGCTCTGTTGATGGTCCGGGTCTGCGTGACAATTTCAACTTCAAATGTTATATTGTGTTTGATCCGTAATCCCTCGGTTCTTGGTTACAAGACTAGTCAGTATTAATATTCAAAGTAGATATTTGAAAACTTTTGAACTCTTGGGGAATACATTCTCAATTTTCTGATCCCATTCAGCATGGTTGGCTGTATTTATGTGGTGATGGCACCTGTTAATCAAAACAAATTGAATTTTTAGAGAAGTGTCAATGCGGAATGGAGTATGACTCGTATCATTCTCTTCTTCAAATATGCCGTGACGGACAAGGATTACCTAAAGTTTTGTGTCTCACATTTGCAATGTAATTTCAAGTCAGATCTCATAATGGTAAGTAAATTTACCAGGTTACCATTTACATTGGTAATTGTTATTTCAATTACAAAATACAATTACAAATTACGTAGTTTGTAATTGATTACATCCCAAATTTTGCACGTAATTTGTAATTGTAATTTAAGTACTTGGAAGGTGTCTGTAATTGTAATTGTAATTTGTAATTCAAATTACTTTTTTCTCAATTACATTTGTTGACTACTAAAGATTGAATAAAGTTTTGGATAGTGAAAGAGATAGTGCGTTTTTAGTGCGGAAAAATATAAGAGAAGTTGTATTTGAAATTGTAATTTAAGTTGAAAATCTAATTACAATTACGTAATTGTAATTGTAATTAATTGCTTTTGAAATCTCGCGTGTAATTTGTAATTGTAATGAATTACTCCAAAAATATTCCGTGTAATTTGTAATTGTAATTCAATTACTTCAAAAAGTGGGGGTGTAATTTGTAATCTGTAATTAATTATATTTTCAACGTAATTGACCCAAGTCTGTCAAGATTTTTACTGAATAATAAAGGTTTGTTTGCATATGCTATGCGTTACGGCTGCGGCATGCAGTCGGCTCGAATGGTGAAGAATTTGTGTCAGAAATTTTGTTTCCTCTTTCACCGCAATGTCTTTCTACTGTATTAAAAGGACAATCTGGTCCAAGTTGTTTTTATGTGGAGCCCTAGTCAGAGATTTCACAACGACGCAGTGTCTTTAGCAATGTCGAGTTGTATTGTTCGAATTGTGCCGTAGGATAATTTATGAATCCTACACTGTGTGTACCGTTTGAAAAAAAAAAACGTATTTTTCGAGGAAGTGTCGTGTTTCCAAATTGCTAGATTATGTGGTTTGAAAAGTTTTTATGGACAAAGTCGTAAAAAAGAAAGTTTTCGACTCGGGATGGGAGGTAGTTGAGTGCGTTAGAAGAAAACTTTCCGTGTGGCTTTATCGTTCCACAAATTGGATGTCCTTTTCTTTTAATAATAATTGGAGCGTGACAGAATCTTAGGCCGGGAGCAGCGCCCGCCCTCCATATTACACTCTTTTTAGATTTATCAGAGAAATAAGGGTTGCCTAGCGGCGAATGGCCTTCATCTGTCGAAATAAAATAAAACATTAAATTATTCTATTGCTGTCAGTTGTGAATTCCTTTTGAAATAGGTTCTTTTGGTATTTATAGCCACAGATACTTGATGGGTGCAAGTTTGGATTACTCTGACTGAAATCCTCAAATTTTGTGACCGTGAAATTGGTTGCAGTCAGAATCCTCAACTAAACTCGATTTTAAAAAATCTCATTTTCTCTGATCCACTTCTCAATCTTTTTCCCTGCAAGGATGTTGGAACTGTACATAAGTCTGTCATTGAATTCATCGGCGCTTGGGTTAATCTCATACTTATTATAGTAAGTTCGTTTCCTAAGTTAAGTTACTTACCAGTAGACGGCTGACGTATTCCACAAGGGAAGACAACTAATGAAATTCGGTGTAACCTATGTAATGATGAATTATTCCCTGAGTGTTACTATTTGATCAATAATGAAATGGAATACACTATTTACTTTGACAATGACATCAAAGGCAAATTTGAGCAGTTCATCCTAAACCTTTAGCATGGAGACGGTCTCCTGAAATGTTGTCACTGCTCAAAATCTTTTCACCGATTTGGGTGTTCGTTCTCGTTGTTACGTTACGTTTAAGGCTCCGAACAGGTCGGGTTATGGTCGTCCTTACCATCAACCTGACCTAAAAAATACAGGTCAGGTATCTCTTAACCTGAACCTGCATAAAAACGAACAGGTACAGGTTGTGGGTGACCTGCTACTGACCTGCAATTCGCAGGTCAGGTCATGGATTAACCTGACCTGACCTGTCCTGACCCGCGACGTTTTCCCTTAAATAGAGTACCATTCTTTTAAATGAAAATCTGGAAAAACTTCCGTGTTTGATACTTTGATCTGATTCGAATTATCGACATTAAGCACAACAAAATGTATGCGCAGAACGTACGTCTTTCTTTTTACTTTCTTTTCGCGCCAAAGGTATTTTTCTTAAATTGCGTTCGCGTGAATTGTCTATGCCTTCGATATTCGCAGGTCGAAACGGGTACCTGCGCAGGTTTCTAGACTAACCTGACCTCTACCTGCGCAGGTTTATATTTTGGTATAATTGTTTTTTTTAATACATGTCCTGACCTCAATCTCACAAGGTAAACTATTTTGATGTTCAGAGCGTTCAGTAACTTGACCAAACTTTTTTGGTAGCTTTCGTCAGCAATATGATGAGACCGAAAACAATTTTTAGTCAAAGTTAAATTCTGACCCGCAGAAAGTCATCAAAGGTCATATCCCATGCCCCTTAATGTATGCACTTGTACAGCTACCATGCACAAGGAAGGGAGCATGTTATGCAGCTTGGCTTATACATTAAGGGGCATGGGAAATGACCTTCGACGACCAGGAGCGGGTCAGTATTTAACTTTGACTAAAAAATGTTTTTGCTCCCATCATTTGGATGACGAAAGCTGCCAAAAAAGTTTGGTCCGGTTACTGAACACTCTGAACATCAAAATAGTTGCCCTTGTCAGCATTTAGTACAGAAAGTGAACACTAACAAATGTGGTTTTGCTTTACTCTCAGCTATACCATCCATTTGTGTCAATGCCAGACGTGCGTCAATTACTTTGCAAAATGTAATTAAATACAAATTACAATTACTTTTTAAAGTCGTGAAAGTTACTAAATTACAGTTCCAATTACTCTGAAAATTTTGAAAGTAACTAAATTACAATTACAATTACTTTTGAAAATTTTGAAAGTAATTAATTACAATTACAATTACTTGGGAAAATTGGAAAATGCTTCAGTCATTAAAACTACTACAAAAATATAACTGCAAAATTTTATTTTTCAACTTTTTTAATCACAATTAAAAATTACTTACTTGAAAATCTTAATTACCAATTACAATTACAAATTAATTCCTCACATTTTTTAATTACAATTACAATTGGAAATTACTTTGCTGAAAATTCTCAATTACAATTAAAATTACAAATTACTTCGAAAAATGTGTAATCGCAAATATAATTACTCCGAAAATGTGTCGTAGTGATTACAAACTAGATTTAGGCCAGGATTTATTGACGAATTCAATTAAAATTACAATTGAGTAATTGTTATTGTATTTTAATTGCATGTGTAATTGTACTTGACCCAACATACCAGGAATTCTGGCACTGGAAATTCATTTTACGGATTAAACCCCTACTCGAGCCCGATTAAATCCAAACCTTTCTGAACATGGGTTAAATTAATTTTGGCCCAAACAATCCTTTATACCTCTCTTTCTGGTTGAACTGAAAACAAAAGGAAATAAATGGAGAATCCGACGCGGTACTCCAATCACTTTAACCTTGACTCAGCTGTTCGGCTATAGACCCAACTTTCTCTCAAGTCACTTGACTTTGTGAGTCTATTTTATGCTATATAGAAAATAGAATTCACCGTATTCGTTCTTTCGCACTTGAAGAAGAAATGTTCATAGTGTAGACTGTAAACTAGAAACTACTCTTCAAGTAATCACAGTTTCAGATTCAGTACCAATTTCAACATTACTTGTGCATTAATTCAAGAAAATGTTAGTCGACTGACTTTGTCGGGTCAGGAGTGGATCAAGTTGTAGGATTATCTCGCTTGTGATTTTCTGGTTAAATTTTGAAACTTGTGTGTACAATTAAGGTTAAAAAAAATGGTGGCGTTTTATCTCTAAATGTTATGGCATTAAGGCAAAACAGATAGAATACGGTGAAGGAACGGAAAGGTAAGAGACATTCTTCAAGTTTTAACATTTCACTTGCTCGCAATTTATTTGAATGCCGGTACGAGTATTGTATTTATTGCTTTTCTAACTGGAAGCGTGTGTTCAAAGATTTGCCTTTTTTATGTTTTTAATTTTTAGACTCAGACCTTCTAACGCTATGGTCGACATGGATTCTTTGAATATTTTAGTTAATTCCAACTCCAGAAATCTATTTCCCTGACCCTGAACATGTCAAGCGCTCATAAAAAATAATACGAAAGCAAGAAAAGTTCTAATCAAGCTAAAAGTTTGCACGTAAGCCTTTGGCTTATAAAACATTCGAGGTCCAACGAGAATTAGCCTAAATGTTATGGTATTGTATTACGGATAGCAAGGTACCGCAGATAGAATACGGTGGAGGGACGGAAATGTAAGAGACAGTCTTCGAGTTTTAATATTTCACTTGCTCGCAATTTATTTGAATGCCGGTACGAGTATTGTATTTATTGTTTTTCTAACTGGAAGCGTGTGTTCAAAGATTTGCCTTTTTTATGTTTTTAATTTTTAGACTCAGACCTTCTAACGCTATGGTCGACATAGATTCTTTGAATATTTTAGTTAATTCCAACTCCAGAAATCTATTTCCCTGACCCTGAACATGGCAAGCGCTCATAGGAAATAATACAAAGGCAAGCAAAATTCTAATCAAGCTAAAAGTTAGCACGTAAGCTCTTGGCTTATATAACATTAGGCGTCCCACGAGAGTTCGCCAGTTTTGATGTAGTAGCTCAGAGAGACAGAATCATCATTCAATATAATATCACATCAATTTGTATAACAATGATTTCAGTGGGCACAGCCAAATTGTGTAAGATTTATTATAAAGTTGGTCATTACATACTCCTCTTTATTCCTCCAAAACTTGAAACTCAAAGAGGGGTCTCTGTCTTATCGAGAAACAACTACTTATATCCGTACAGCCAAGCATGTATGATTTTAAACGTTCTTCTCAGAGCTCTGGTCGCTTGTCTCTTCTTGGCTCCAATGCTGATGTTTGAAAATGTACTTTGGGAAAACATTTGCTATTTTGGATTTGCAATGTTAAATATCATCATGGTCGTTGTCTTCTTAACGATTTTGGTCAATATGAATGAGTGGACACGTGATGTCAACGGATATATACTCTGGAATCAAAAACTGTGTAAATACACTTAATTTGTTCAGTCTAGTCAATCGTTAAAGTATTCATTTATACTTGCTTAAGTAGGGCGTATTTGAATCAAAACAGCAGCAACCACTAGGCCGATCTGAACGAATTTTGAATTTTTGAAAATGCAGTAAATAAAATTGGCTAATTCCAAATATCTAGATATTTGGAATTAGCTAATTTCTTTTACAAAAGTTATTATCGCGTAATTAATTTTCTAAATGGAAGCTAAAAAGTTTCATAAGAAGAAATTGAAAAAAATCGGCTAATTCTAAATCTGTTGTTGTCTACTGCTTCCAGAAACTCATAACTCATGAGTCATCCAACTCGTCGAAATGCTTATTATGATTTTGAATTAATTAAATAAAAAAATAATTAGTTGAGGTTTGATATGGATGAATGAGTGTGGTATGGATTGTTTGCTTCAGCCAAAGCATTAATTGTTTTTCAAATTGCAACAGTGTTTAGGATCTAACTTGCTGAAAAGCTCATCCAGACTCGGTCAAAAGTACTTAGCGGGAGAGTTATTAAAAAATTGTTTCCATTAACGAATGATGAATATTTGATAGCAAATTATCTTCGGACTCGAGAATTCAGTCAGGTAGACTCTCTGGAACCATTCGTCAAGCTTTTGGTCATTTTTGTCATTCTTTTCGTCCCAGTCGGAGGACCAATGGTTGGTGTTGCCGGTTACACTTTAACATCGAATATGAGCGGTCTACAGGCAGTTCTGACATTGATCTTTCCGGATATCACATTGGCGAGAATTGTTCTGTCAATTTTCATAGGTTATATTGTTGGAACAAATACATTCGTGATGGCATGTGGACCATTATGGATTATTTTCATCCGATCTCCTACAATTTGGATGAAGAAGCATTACAGGTGCAACCATTTATCAATCATCAATATCAAAATTTCGAATAAAAGGTCACATTTCCGTAGAATCCCCTTCAATAAATATTTAATAATATAATAATCTAATATGTTGTCCGATTATCCCACTAACTAATTTTCTGGTCTGATCAAAACAATACACGCATGCTTAACTTATAAAATTTGTTACTTTCATTTTACAGCCGTGCTCAAAAGTTGGGTCATGTAGGCCGGATGGAAATGCAAGTATTATTTCGGGGTTTCCAACTGACCCACGATATGATTTCGGAGTCAATCTCGCGGCTTTTGACAGCCTTAATATGCCCTGTTCTTGTGGGTGTAATCATTGGGATAACAATCATTGTACGATACTTTGACGCCGTTCCTTTCGCAATTTACTTGTCAGTGATAGCTTTGGTCACTGCTGTTCTGACAACACTTGAGGCGGAATCAAGATTCGTTTTGGAAGTGGGGACTCATTCTGACATGTATCCGGACTATCTGAGGCAACAAACGAAGGTTGACAAAATATTTGCTCGTTCTTGTCGACCTTTCAAGTTTTATATTGCAATGTTCACTAAATTAGAGGCAGATACGTATTTGAATATCTTACGGGAAGTCGTTATGGCTAATGTTATTGATTTACTTTTATTTATTCGGGAAAGAGAACGGCAAATGAATTAGCATAAAATATATACATCCAATATGGTTTGGATGTGCGCTAGTGCTATGTCTCATAAAATAAATGAATGTTTTTCTTTCCTTCAAATACTATGTAAATACTGTGTTATAAAACTTAGATGTGTTCGTAATTAAATGTGTAATAATGTAGTAATAGAAAGTGTGCTTGATTATCCATTGCTCAGTTTACAATAATTACAAAAAACCTGTAACTTTCATCATCGAATTTGCCACGTGTTACTTTAGCATACTTTGCATGCTATTTAGAATAATTAAAATATAATAAGTAATACTTTACTGGATACTTTTTCTCTCTTATCATTTCATCCTGTTGCACCAGCATAAAGTTAAAAATTGAGCACAGTTGGAACAATTTAATTTCCAGGAATGTAGGAATTTGAGCTTGGGTAGTTTATACACAAATATAAAAGTATAATCACAGTATAATTCCAATATAAAAGTATTCACACACAAATTGATACTATTTTTAAGTCCATCGTATTTAGTGAATTTTAGCAGAGGAATCCTACTTGTAATGCAGTAATGTTTTTTTATGTACAATTTAATAAAAAGTTCTCCAAAAATTCGCGTGTAAATCCTAGCTTATTCTATAAATATTTTGAAAGCGGACAGTCATCCAATATTGACAGAGTAGAGGACGGTTGCGGGTGATGAACACATGAATTAAAAGGTGCTCATAAGTCGTGTTCAGTTTCGTATCTCTGAATGCTAGTTGGCTGGTTTTGTGAGAAATGTTTTAACTGCTACCAAAAGTAATTGTATGAATAGAAAAAAATCTGCCGCTTTCGAGTCACTAATTTTAATTTTATTTAACTAAATTGACTTTACCTGTCGGGCAATTTGAGTAAGGTTCCGATCGGGTCGGGCTATCCGCTTATCCGACCTGATATCCGACCCGTCCCGAAATATCGGATAGAAATCCGACCTCACCCGAATCCGACCCGACATTCGAAAGAGCTAAGAAGTCATCCGACCCGAATGGTCGGGTTTGAAATTGGTGTAATCTTAATTCGACGCGACAATCATCGTCGGATATCTGTTCCTATCCGACCAGACCAGATATCCGATGCTGAATTGAATGTTTCACAAAATTCGAACTACAGCAATTTTTTCAATATTTCTTTTTTAACTCCAAAAATATAAAAAACCCTTAAAGAATCAAATAGGAATTTTCGTAATTAATAAAAAATGCTTCATTTGCTGGAGTTAAAATACACTGGTGTGCTAACGGTTGATCCTGAAAGTCGATTTTGCGCTGGAGTAATCAACCATGTCCAATACGTGTGCGTGCCATTTCAGTAGTTGACGAAATAGATAATTACGAAACAAATTCTTTGAAATTCCTAAATCGTTCTCCGCTTCACCGCATTATGTTATTTGAAAGTGAACCCAAATCTGGCGCGAGTTATCAATGCAACACTCAGGAGAGTCCACTCAATTACAAGAGTGAAATTACCCGAAATCCGATCGGATATCCGAACGGCTACCCGATATTTTCGGGTTGACAACCACAATCCGACCCGAATGGTCGGGTTGAAAATTGGTCTCATCCGAATCCGACTCGAATTTTCGGGTCGGATTTCAAATCTGTTATTATCCGACCCAAGAATTCGGGTCGGATTTCAGTTATTATCCGACCCAAAATCCGACCCGATCGGACCCTTACTTCAAGTCAACCTGCACCCTTTTCCTCAGAACTTGAGTCGTAGGCAGTCTAGTGTTGTTTCAGTTCCGCATGGAACTGAGTTCCTAATTTTAATTCCAGCTCCAGTTCCTGGAACTATACTAGAAATGCAATTAAGTTGGAACTTAGAAATAGAACTAGAACTATTTTATTCTTTGATGCAGGAACTGGAACTGGAACTATTGACTGTAGGAACTAAGTTCCGATTTAGTTCCTATGGTATATTTAGTCATAGAATTTTAACCGCGCTCCGGCTCAAAAATTTTAGCTGTCCATTCGTCATTTTTTTGTGCATTAATATTGAATACCAAAAGTCTATAATTCCATATTGAGCAGCGCACTGGAAGTTGGATAGTTATGCCTAAAGAGAATTCGTTTTAATTCTAATATGGAACTAAAAAGGAACTAAATAGAAACTAATTAGGAACTGGTAAATTGTAGGAACTGGAACTAAATATATTATGAGTTCGGAACCGACTATAACTAAACTGAATTGCGTAGTTTTCAGTTGGAACTGGAACTAACTGGAACTGAGAGGAACTGAAACAACACTAATAGGCACCCGTTTATTGATTTTACGGTCCAGGGAGTTTTTCTTTACTTTCTCTCACCTACATGGCATTGCCATTTCGGAGAAAGACATGACGACTACTCTTTGTACTCTTTTAACGAACATAGTATAAGCCGAATGGAATGAAACTAACAAGTTGATGAAATAGAATTTTGAAATGGAGAAAGAAAAGTGTGAAGGAGTGAAAATGCCTAGGGTGGAGTGTGTATATGAGAGAGCGTTTGAAATTACACTACATTCCGTTTTAAGAATGTGGGGGAGATCGGAGAAGTCAAAAAACGATAGTTCTTGGAGATTAACCAAGGGTAAATGTTGTAGGGAAGCGACGAGGGATAGTCTTCAAGTGTGTAGATTTTCTATATGTTTCGTTGCGATGAATTTTGCGATTTTGAAGCCAAGCTAAAGGGTTAAAAAAAAGGTTCAGAAAGAATGTAATTTTCTGTTGAATACATTTGTTAAAAAATTGGTTACTTTACTTTCAAAGATAAGTAAGTTAATAAACTTGGAGCCAAACGTCGCAAACACATATTTCATACTCCATATGAAAAATATAGTGTACTGTGTGACACTCACCGATGGATCAATTGGGATTTATTCTTATTGTTGCGAGGAATGTTATGCTTTGATATGTGAATAAACAAATCACTCTTTACGGACTTGTACCGTATATTTAGGATCTGACGGTTCACTACTTATCAGACAGACCTCATACAGGATATGGTTTAACACCGATGATTGTGTAATTCATGAATTTTTCATATTCTGAACGAAATGATATCCTGTGTAATCATGAATGTTCATACGGTTGAAATATTTCCCTTGTAAGGTTTATTATGTAATGTAGTGTAGGTAGTGGAGCGAATAATGAGGTAAGAATACGACGCTCTTCTCACACAAGGACAGAAACGAGAGATATTCCCTTCTTCACATCAGCTGAACTTTCACTCTAATAATTTTCTCCACACGTGTTTTAGTTTGGAGGAATGCAAAATGTACTTGGTCTTGGTTCATTTGATTAATTTTCGAAAACAGTTTCGCTTGTAACCTGACAAGGGAAGGACAAATCATATTCGGCCTATTCAGAAAATTAAGGCATTTGGATATTTTATGTCAGTGAATACAATGGATTTGACGAGTTCTAGTTGAATTTTTGAACTATTTGGTCACAACCATAATTATGGGCATTCGTAATACACCGATTACCTATAAATTCTTGTTTAAATCTCTATCTTAATGTGACCTTTTATTTCAAACATATTCTTTGTAGGTTCGCAACGACAAGTATTGACACTCAGAAATATTCCCTTGTGGTATATATACGTTGCCAAGCTGAATAGGTAGAATAAATTACCACGTATTCTTTTTTTCTGTACAGATATATTTTTTAAACAAGGAAATTGACTAAATCAAATTCGAAAGAGTCAGCTTGAATTCTGCGTATTTTGATTTTAGTCTGCGACGAAATCGATAGATTCCAAATAAATGCACATGTATGACTCATTACATTATGAACTGATTAGAATTTATCATTTAATTAAATTGGTTACGAGTTTGTACCCATTCAATTTCAATTCTACCATCTCGGCGCCTTTCTGTACAGGGAAGATTTCACTAACGCGTTCGTAGTTGGTTCGGACTCTGTATCGAGGCTACATCATTATATAATTAATTTTATGCTTGCATCGCTTTTGTAAGCGTAGTTGACCAAATTAATTATCTTAATGACGTATTCGAAGTTTTGGCCTCGACATAGTGTCACGTTCGTTCTTGTACTTGTAGGCAAACATGTGGACAATTGAATGCCAACACAAGCCTTATGCAGAACCTCTCAACTTGCTCTCAATATAACTAGCCAACCGTCGTCGTCATCGCCCACCTTTTCATTCCTATGAACTTGTTTATGAACTGAATAACATTTCTAATTCATTTCACTTTGTGAGTACCGGGATCATGAGGGCAGTGATGGGTCAATGTGTAAATTATGTGATAAGGAAGTTATTTGTGAAGCACTCGTCTATAAAAAAGGTTGTATTGGAATTACAATGAAGGTGATATATCCTAGGGAAGCACTCAGTCTGGTGTATTACAGTGTATGTATTGTTTTCAATTTTATCATCAACATTTTTTTTTATTGTCAATGTCGGACAAATCGTATACTGTGACTCTAAAAAATACGACGTAGTCGTGTCCAATTTGTGGTCCTACTTTCGTACGTAAAATATATTGACTGAAATTACTAATATTACAAAATTTCCACTGAATTACCTTGTTATCAAAATTTTTAAACTCATGACTAAATTATGTAACTTTATAAAGATTGGTCTAAATGTGAGTGGGCATAATTTTTATGTAAATATACAAGACAGAACAGAAAGCTGTGTGTTAGATCATGGGTAAAGTATAAAACAATCTGAGGATTAATTTATTTTATTATTTTTTAAACGTTTAATTCAAACCAGAGAACTGCAAGAGTTATTTGTCTATACAGAGCCTAATTCATAGATAAGTAACCTATAAACTTATAAATAAACCTTAGAAACTAATTAACCTAAGTAAAGAATTAACCAATTGTCACTAAACCAAACAAAAATCCGTTCGCCAATCCATTTCCAAGATTGACATCTTATGCCAATCTGAAAAGTACATAGGAATTAATTGGAAATTTAACAAGGACTAATGGTTAAAATAATACTACTGTAACTTGATCAGAATATTAATTATTGTCATTTGAGACATACTACTGATTTGTGTAAATGATGTTTATGGAGTTTGGTATGTTATATGCTCTTCCGTATTGCTAATGATATGTTAATCTTAAGTCAATTTGATGTTCTTTTACAGAGGATGAGTATTGCTCTTCAGCGAGGAAATGTTGCCGCTGTTTTGGGAACCTTGTCGTCTGGGAAAGTCTTGGATGAGATTTTTTGTATGTGATATGTGTTGATGTGTGTTGATGAGTGCACTTAACGTTTATTTTTTTTTCTCGCTTTTTATTTTTGCTTTATTTATTTCTTTTTTTACTTCATTTATTTCTTCTTCTGCACGGGTGGCTAATGTGGGTTCAACACATTTGCTGTTTCAGACAGTGTGCTTTACTTGTCGGAATAATGTAACACCTGATGGAAATCAATTTGGCTATTGTGCTGAACTGTTCAAACTATGGAACATTGTGCCTTTAATAAAAAATTCTCTGAATCTATACAATTGAAAGAAACTGTTGGGTGCCAGGCCTGGCCGGGTTTAGTTTCTTCTTTCCATCGTAATTTTTAATTAGGTTAATGGGTTAATGCATAAAACATCTGTACAAGGTACTATTGGCACTGCACTGGCACTACATTAACATTGAACACAGTCTTCTCCCCATGTTTAACAAAAACCCATTTTCTCATCTGGATTCATGCAATACTGTAATTAGTCCAAATTAGTTAGTACCTAGCGTGTTGGTTCAACTCATTCCGTTGTAATAGAAAATGCTGTTTGGAATTGGAATGGATTTAGTGCCAGTAAATCGTCATGAAATGTAATGACATGACTCTCTCCCCGCTCTCTTCATGTCTTTTGTAAATGTCTTGAAGTTAATTGTGACGGATGGAAACGACCTCGAAAAGCGCTTTGATAGTTTTATGGGCCCTCAATTTCGAATTGATTTGTAATGCAATGGGTTCAGACAGTGTTGGTGATAATGGTGGTGGTTTTGTATTTGGTATCTAACTTAATGATTCACTGAATGTACTGCCGTGTGGATGAAACCACACGAAACTCATTTTAGAAGGTAGAACATCAATCTAAGTATGAATAAATTAGTCTTCCAGGGCTTTGGAGGTCACAAGATCTCATTGAAGAGTCAAAGAATTCTTCATTAATGTCATAATGTTCCATAGCCCATTCAGTTCAGTATATTAACCAAATTGATTTCCAATAGGTGCCACATTATTCCGATAAGAAGCTCGTTGTTTTGAACAACAAATTGTGTGTGGCCTAATTAGCTTATCATATACAGTATAGAAGAGCAGACAGGCAAAAAAATATTTCTTTTAAATGCTATTCCTACACCCTGACTGAGCCTTTTAAAAAAATGCACACATTAATTGACATAGCCGCTGAGGCCGAATCAAGCATCATCGCGTATTTTTGGGTTGCTTCCCATTTGGCCTAGAGACTGTAGGTACCGTCTAGTAGTAGGAAAGACCATTGGAAAAAAAACCTCTTTAAAGCAACCACCGGAAGTGCAAGTCCGAGGACTCGAACCCCAGCACAGCGAGACAGAATGGGCCAACCATACCATCATAATGCAATGGACTTGCTCACTGAGCCTTTTTAGGAGTACTTTGACAGATTTTTTGCTTTTCTTTAATTTTACGAAAAGAGAATTATGATATTTTTTTTTGGTTAAAATCAATAAATAAATTTACTTAAACTTAACCAGTAATTTAATCTATACATACAGAATAATAAAACCTATTTCTTCCTAGCAGTGGTAAACGAATCAGATCTCTCGCTCAAGTACAACTGGGATAGCTACAATATTCAAGCCAACAATAAAATTTTGGTAAATTATGAGTTCGATAGAAATCTGTGAGTCCGAATAGTAATTGATTTTGTTAGGAGATGCAATTCCATTTAGGAAAACCCTCCTACACTTTTATTGCCGTGCGTAGCCGTTTCACAAAAAGTTGGTTGAAAGGAAATGGGGAATAAAATTGGGGAAATCGGGAGCCTAGACAAGACTGGACTGGACTAGAATTCGATTCGGTTCGAGTGGTCGGTCGGTCATGGTTTGTTACCACTCGCCCAGTGTACGCGTACTTTCCCTTGACTTACACCAAGAGCTTTATTTAAGGGAAAGGAAAGGATTACTTTTGTAGTCTCAACAAGATTTAGTGAGGTAGTCAACCGGTGATTTTTATACTGTATTCGTTATATTGCCTATTTTTTTTCTTTTATCTGCGAAATTCAATGACAGAAAATGACGGACGTTCTTGTCGATTTAGCTTAAGCTGAGGAATCCACATTTTATCACAAGGGAAACCAATTGTGTGTAAAATTCAAATCCCACCTCTTCTAGTTCCTCCTTGCGTTAAGGGATTATAGGTTAGTTTGTATGAATTTTCATGTATACTGTTGAATTTTTGGGTAGGCAATTGAGAAACAAATCTGAGCTGATTTTTCCTCGTCATAATTTAGTCATTTTTCAAAAGTCTCTAAAATTTTGTGTTCATAAGTTCTGGAGTTCTTTGCCGAGGAATTGGGAAACTACAAAAAATTTGTGTAATGACCTTTTGGATTTAATTAAGAAGTTTCTAGTTAATAATCGTGTCTAATCGCTTTATATTTTGTAAGTTGACTCATCTACACATATAAAATCCAGGACATGTTTGTGTGTGTGTGTGTGTGTTCCTCTTCTCCTCCCAAACGGCTGGACC
>JAQFYE010003634.1:0-14845 GCA_034694305.1 Protaphorura glebata
ATACGGCAGACGCGGACACGAATGGGGAAAAGTCGAATAGGAGGTCTCCTTCTCGTTACACTCGGTCGCCCAAAAATATATTCTTAGGATTTATCAATAATTCCAACCTGACCGTAACAGAATTTCTCGTAACCACGCCGAAATATAATCAAACAATGGTGCACTTTCTATGGAACACCCTGTATATACCCGCGGCATAGTGCAGGTTTGCTGCAACCTACGATTCTATAAACTCGTGAAATCCCATCTGCCATGATTTCGTTTTCGAACTCAAATAAGTATATTTGAACTAAAATCCATCTTTCGCAATAGCCCAAATCTGGTAATGTCATTTGTATGGAAGCTCATTTAAAAAGTGACACTGGAATAATAAAAAAACAGTCATTAATTGACTTCGGTTGCAAGACGAGATAAAAAAATATCCTCGAATATCTTTTCGTATGTATGGGTTGGGTTGCTTTCAAGACTCGAGAAGGTGGAAGGTACCTAGGTACCCCTAAAAGTAGGAAGCACCAGCAGATATAATTGTATCAAGATGCCCCGCAAGTGGGTTCGTAATGTGGTCGGTTTATCAAGAATGCCCGCGGATTTTGAGTTTTCAAATCGTCCTGGCATCCAGAAAATTCTTTCTTTTCAATTAAATCAGAAAAACAATTCGTTTCTCGTTTGTTTCTTTCAGTTAATTATTCATAACTTGTATTGTTGACCGACGTGACCTCACCTGACCTTGAACTGGTCAACAATTGAAAGTTTGTAAGATAATGGGCAATTATTTTGGAGATCGAATCAAAGGGAGTGAATTTGCTCGAGTGAGGAATCGTTGGTGTTTGTACTCACTGGCCGTCTCCGCTGTCATTGGACTCCCATTCTTGTAATGTATATCACAGTTTAATTGATTAATTTAATTAGTGCACTAATCAGTTAATTTTTTCGGCAATTAAAATAAATTAATTGCGGAATGTAGATGATTGTACAGGGTACAGGGTGGTTCATTACCAATGACAAAATCAGTGTCATTTCCCCCAAATGTTAGAATACAATTTTTGAGTGTAAGCTGAATTTCTAACCACTAGGAATTTTTACAAACAATTTAATCAGTTGCAAGCAATGGTCACTTGCTTTCTATAACATTTTGTGTTTGTGTATTAGCTCTACATCTCAAGTTGAATGTTTTTGGAAAAACTGATATTCATGATACTGCATGCGTGACTGTAATAGTATTTTGCTTGCAGTTGTATTTGCATAGGTCGTTAATTATTAATTAAAGGTTTCTTCATGAATTTTTTAGATTCGCACCGGGTATGAAGAAATTCAAGAAATTACTTGACGAAGGATATTTTGAGGACTCTGACGATAAGAAGAAACTCTACAACAACTTTTTCGGTGCGACGAACAGGAATATTGAAATTCATAAAACTATGGTAGAGAAGACCAAGTTTGAAGAATAATAATTTTGCTCTTGTCTTGTCCCAATATACACCCTACAAACAATTAGTGACAAAAGTAGTGCCGGTTTTCATATCAAGTAGTGAATCATTTTGATTCGTCATTAGACTTTATTATCTGCGTTCCTCAGAGTTAATTCAAAATGAGCAAGCTATCCAGAAAACGTCACACACAGCCAAAGGCATTGAAGGTGGCCCTAAAACCTGAACCCGATGAAGATGACGATGACTTCCTGCCCGTGCCCATTGTATACCAGAAAGTCACTGAAGTGAGTGGTCCTTGTGAATCCGAGCTAAAGATTAAGAAAGATGTCGAGGAGTTAGATCTGAATGAAATTGATTCGGTTTACCCTCCTATTAAACGTGAAACTAAATTAAATCAGGAAAAAAGCAAGACGACAACATCTTCGAATAAGAATTTAAAGGAAGTACAGATAAATTGTGAGAAGGAATTAGAGGTCGGCGTTGAAGAAACTAATGACCAGGTCCCAGAATCTTTAAAGGATAGAGTTGTTTGCCCTTTTTGTTGGAAGAAATTAGGGGACAAATTGTCAGGCACGACACATGTAAAAACTTGTGGGAAAGATCTACCAACTGAACGCATTTTTGAGGCATTACAACTGCATGAGAAACAAGTTCGAGAGTGGGAATACTTGGGAATTGCCTACCCTGGTTTCCAACAAGCCGGAACTGGAAAACCAGCCAATTCTAAACCACCCAAGGCGACAAGACGGAAAAAGAAGGACCCCGAATTAGACCTTGCCATTGCACTATCTGCATCTTTGCATGAAGAAATTGAAGATCGAAAGAAAAAAGAGTTAGAATATTTGGTAGAGATTGGACTAGAAAAGGAAATTCCGGCAACCGTGGAGGATGTGAAATCTGTAGCAGATCATGTCCAAGCAATTTCAGACGCCAAAGCAAAATTTCGTGTTAGATTTGGTAAAGAGGCAAAAATTAAGCTTCCAAAGTTTCTTCCTCCTGCTAATAATAATGTGCATGATCGCACCCCGATTGTTAAGCCTCGAGGAGGTCGAGGGGTACGGACAAAGACTAAATTGACGGATACTAATCTCTACAAAACCACGGAGTCGGAAAGGTTAGATGTAGTGAATCAAAGGGTTGCTGATATTTTAGAGAATAGTGAAAAGGAGAATGGAGCCATGAAAGAACGGTATCGGATGAATTCTGCCACAATTTCAGAAGGAATGAATGAACGACTAAATGCATACAAGGACGAGGTAATTTTTTTTAGCTTATTTTTAATTTGATTGTAATAGATTTCGAATAATTAAATGTTAAAGTTTGAACTGACACGCGACACGCACGCATAATTTGAAGATCTTTGTTCACACTAAAACTATTTTTATCATAATAATTCAAGCACGCCAGGCGTGGATAAATATTCTTCGTCAGAGAAGGTTTGTCTGCAGAATCGGTGGCATTAATTAATAGTAACGCAAAACTCCAGCAAATCGTTATTAAATGACTCCTACCACATCGTGTGTACTCGGGGGATCGAACCCTCATTTCCAGTATAACGAAGGACCAAGGGCTGCCCGTACCGTGGATGCAAAATCTTCCATAATATCGTAATTATATTATGGTAAGATTTGGTAAGATTATTCCTTAACTATTACGGGCATAGGGGTAAGAAATCTTACCACCATGCCCGTAATAGTTAAGGGTAAGGGTAAGAATTCTTTCCTCTGGAAGATTTTGCATCCATGGCCCGTACCATGTGGTGGTGGGGTGTTCTACTTTTTAGCAGTTAAATTTAAATCCGAAGTTTCAGTACTTAAAATTATTGTTTTCATTCTCCTCAGAAGTGTTCACTTTGGAACCTGGCAGCAAGCGAAGACCAACCGAAAGAAAAATTTTATACTCCCGCAGTAATTGAGAGCAAAAACAGGCAAATTAAAAATGCACCTATAGTCAAACCTTCTGCTATTTCGTCAGTGAATAGAAAATCAACTACGGAAATCGAACCAAGCAAGATTTCGGTGAAGAAACCGGAGCTGAATAAAACTAAGCCAATCCAAAACATCAATAGTTCATTAGTTCAAACCGTAAGAAATGTGTCTAATCCGGTAATTTCACGACCATCTGAGAATTTTTCTTTGAACGATGAAAACCCTGAAATTCCTCAAGTTGCTCAAGATTTGCTCAGATTATTTGTTGGCAAAATTGGAACTGACTTGACATTGTATGGATTAGAAGAAAAGCCAATTCGTGCACACAAATTAATTATTACAGCACGATGTCCAAAACTCCTTGATGAAATCATCGTAGAGTCAACAAATGGGAAAACGAGGGAAGTTATTCCTCTCACCTGTTTCACCCACGCGGCTGTCAAATCGTTTGTTTGGTTTATTTATTCTGGAAGTCTCCTCCCATCCGAAGATAAGAAAGTCACGGAGGAACTTCTTGAAATGTGTCAAACTTACAATATGACAATGCCAGAAACAGGTGAAAGTGTGATAAAATCAAAACCTATCAGACAATCTAAATCAATTATTAACGCTCCCGATTGTAAATATGTAGAAAAGTCAGTGCAAACAGACACCCCTCAAAAATCACCTGAACCGATTTGTGTTTCGACACAACTGTCACCGACAAGCCCAACTCGATCCATTAGCAGCGAAAAACGTGAGATTGATTTGTGCGAAAGTGAGGAAGAGGTGAAGGTCAATGAGGAAGTCTTCAATGACTCAGGTGATGCTTTGTTAGAACTTTGTGAGACTAGAATAACACATTTTGAGAAAAATGACTCTGAAAGTGAACCGGAAGAAGAATCTGTCTCTCCGGTGCCTCAATGCAGTTTTGATGGAATTGACCGTGATCTTGACCCTGGAAATGTTTCTAATGATGGATCATGTGACATTTTCGAGGAATATTTCACTGAGGAGGCTAAGGATGAAGAGTCTCAGTTGATACTGAAGAAACGCTCTCGAAGTCTCTCACCATTTTCCAATAAAAATTCTCCAACTGAATCACAGGCAACTAAAAAGCACAAGTTTAATTTAGATGATAACGAGAAGTGTCAGGAAGTAGAGGAGGAGGAGTTATTAGATATCGACAAAACTTTTTGTAAAAATCCGTCTCTGATTATATTAGACGATGATGACAGTTCAAGATCAACAGGAGATGGCACAGATAATGTTGATTTTCACATTTCAAATTCCTCCTTCGGTTTTAAAGATTTTGAAATTGAGGACGACTTTAGTAATCCGCCCATTCCTGAAATTAATTCGTCTCCTTTTGATCAATCTTTGCCTTTACCTACTACCTCCTTTATCCCTCCAGTACCGTCGTCCCCCATTAGTAGAACCACTTCTTTTTCAAGAATTAGCGTATCCTTGAGGTCACAGTCACAAAGACTTTCGACGATTCCTGAGACCTTTAGCAATATCAATAACAAATCTAGAGTGTCATCTGATTACACTCCTCGTTCTAGTCTTTTTTCTCCTGTTTTACCTGTCCAGACGCAAATTAAGAATTTTCCTTCCTCTCGTATTGTCCAGGAAAATAATTTTCATTGGGATAATGATGACTCTGTTTTGTCTAAAATACCTGATGTGGTTCTTTCAATCCCGACCAATCCTTCCTGCAATGATTATCCTAGTCCAATTTGTATTCCTAAAACTAAGGCGACCAGGGAGAAGCAGAAATTCGATGACACTGAGGCGAATATGACTACAAAAGAAAAAGGTGGTCGTGGGAGGTGCAAAGCGAAGGGCAAAACTTCAAAAACCGTCTCAAGTAATGGTCAAGTTGGTGACATTGACCCTGTCACACCCTCTATGTCTTCGAGTCAGCCTCAGTCATCCAACCGGACCCCGCTTCTCAATTACAGCACTATTGATACCCCCATTCTGAAGGTAATTATAATTATCTTATTTTTTAAATATTCTTTTAAAAATAATGTCGAACCAAGACATTGGTTCGACAAGGGTGGTTAGGACACCGGGTTCTGTATTCCACAATTCTACTCTACTATATTAAATTCTCTAGAACTGGTGACCACTTTTTGATTCCCCCAACCTGGTCGCCTGTTTCAGGTTTCGCTGTATATAATGACAAAAAAGTGGTCACAGGGTACAGGTGATCGGTCGTGAATGAATTGAAGATGAATAGCGTAGAATTGTGTGATAAGCGATAAGACCCTCTCGTCGCAGCTGGTCGCCCAGTCCAGGTGGAGTGTTTAAACCAAATGATTCCTGCCCGACAACTCATTTTAAAGAAGTTTGAAATCATTTTTCTAATGATTTAATTTAAAGTAATTTTTGGTTTTTCAGGGGGAGTTAAAGAAATACGGACTGAAACCATTGCCAAGGTCTAAGGCTAAAGTTCTTCTTCGTCACATCTATAAGGAAACTCATAAGTAGAATGACATGAAACAGTGTGTAAAAATGCATTCATTTCTGCCATCAATTTCAATTTCTGGCTCGCACGAAGTGAAGATAGGTCTTGAGGGTCTGTTTGTCTTATTTTTATTCCTCTCAGTTAGTCAGGGTCAATCTATTAATATAATGTGGAGCTATTTTCAACCGCTGTCAATGGGGGTTAAGAAAATGTTTTAAAAGTGTTTAGTTAAGTATGATGTAAAATGTGATAATTTGGTTTATATTATCAAATTAAACAAAACAATTTATCGATAAACGCGGATAATAATTAATCAATTCACTTGTGCTACCTCGACTGAATTTAATTTATCCACAAAAAATGTCGCGTCGAATGAAACGACCGTTATCAGGGTTGACTATGAGGTTGTTTTATTGCCGTTGAATAAAGTTGAGCTAGTTGTGAAATTAGTCAAACATTGCTGAATTATTTAGAGTGGTACAATTTTTATTGAATCGAAGTTTCCAGTTTCCCTCCATCACCAAATTATTGAATTTAGTCAGACATACGGGGTGTGTCAAAAGTTTCGCTCACACCTTCCTTTTTCTGTGAGGCAAAAGTTCAAGCTCGGAATTTTTGAAGTTCCCGGTGTCGGATTTTCGATTTTTTTTTAAATGAAGCCTATTAAATTGTCTTTAAGAGTCACTAAAAGGCTGGAAATTCAGACGTTGTTTACCCAAGGTTTCGGGGTTCACCAAAAAATTCGAATTTTGAAAATCTCAAGAAGTACTGTCCAGAGATGGATTAAAAGAGAAACGACCGGCGACAAAACGGGAACGTCGGCTGAGTCTACACCGACAACTAATTCAACGATTAGAAAAGTAATCCAGCAGAAATTCGGTGCTTTAGCCAGAAAATTTGCCCGATTCCTAAATGCGTCCGAAAACTGCAAAAACCTGGGTCAGAAAATTTCGTACAGCACGTCACAACGGTGGCTGAAGAAGACGAAATGGGAAAAAACCGCTTATAAGCAGTCAATCAAACACCTAGTGGACGAAAAAAAAATCCGAGGCGGATTTCTTTTGCGACTATGTGGAGATACCCGGGTATTTGGCAACCGGGAGAGTTGCCCGGGAAGTCATGGATGGCTTAGTCATGGATCCTATGGACGGATGAGCCACCAAATGAATTGCACTCAAAAGTGACCAGACTGATCACCAGGTTCCACAGTAGGAAGAGGAAAAAAGTTCCGGTAAAATTTTTGCAAAATTTTTACTCAAGACAGTGTTCACAGATAGCATGTCCACAAGGGGCTTTACACGCCTACACGTTGTGGAGAAGAAGCCCACTACCAACGGACAGTATTATCGCGAATTTTTTTTGGCCATTCATTTTGATGTTATGAGGGACCCTCAACTTTTCCCAGCTCCAAGAAAAATTGTATTCATGCAAGATAGCGCTCCAGCTCATACATCTATCCAAAATATAAAAATTTCGGACGTAACGGCCTTGCGGGTTTGGGGTAAAGGTATTTGGCCAAAAATAGCCCGGATTTGAACCCAATTGATTATGTTTGGTCCTACTTCAAGAATATGTCCTTAAAAAGCCGATTCCAACCGATTGACATAAACTAATTCGTCGTGTAACTGACAAATAGAATTCCTTGACCTTGACCTTTCGGACAAATCTGACCCTATCTTTTTCCAATCGAATTCGAGGGATCCAGTAATCTGGCGGTTACTCGACTGGATACTGATGAGTATGTTCTGAAAATTTCATAGTTTTAACTTTATTACTAAAATTTTTACTTTGAAGTTTATGCTACTATAGTGTGACCGATCTTTTCGTGACAGTCTATTTGCACGAAGTTCTAGAATACGAATACGACCTCTTAGAGAATTTGCAAACAGGAACAATTTATTTTTAAATTGATGAGCGTGCAACAGCAACAAATATTTTTAACAGAAAATCATTATTTTGCACATTTTGTATTCATCAGTAATCAGTGCAAAAAATATATAAATTTTCGGCAATAGAGGGATCTTTCGAAAATAATTGTTTCTCGTCAACTTAATATCTCAATTAATTAAAGAGTGTAAATTTTCGAATTCTTGAACAATTTTTGAATTCAGTTCAACAACTAAAGCATCCGTCTCAAGAATACCAGAAACCACACACATGAGAGAATCCGAATGTGGTCTTTGTAACTGCAGGCTGAGAATACGATTCCTGCGTAATTGAGTAAAGAATTTAAAAATATTACGATTCTTGAAATGGTCACTACGAAAGTTTTCACCGTTTCATACATATTACCGTTACAACCTGGCCCAGTTCCAGGCCCAAACATCATATCTTTCACTTTGACGCCTTAAAATGACGGGAAGTCAGGAGTTCCAGGGAAAATACAGGGATGTCTTTTTTTTTATTTCGACAGTTTCCAATGGTTCTCGTTTCTTAACCGTGCGAGCTGAAAACTTGAAATTTGAAGCTTATACAGCTGTAACATTACTCTTCGAAAATTTGGATGTTGAAGTGAATGTCAGGATTCGAAAAGTTTCCAAACGTCATTTCATGCGGATCCCTGTCGGTACACGAGCTTCTCTTTTAGGAAACAGAATCCAAAAAAATCCGTGGGACTGACGTCATGGCTATTGATAGGGATCTCTGCCTTGGGATTGATGCTCCTTCCGAGTTTTGACCTCATGTCTTCTGCACAGGGGGTGATTTTCCAGGATGCGCGCGACGAATTTACGACATGGCGGAAAAAAACCTTGACGGTCTCTCCCGGATGTAATTTTCGAACTTTTCTCTCCAAAATTGGCTTCAACACGTGCTGGATGAAGTATTCCGAGTTAATTTTTACATTTTGGGTCACCTTGTTGAGAGGAATGACTCCAGGACCCGTCCCAGCACAGACCACCATGAATCAGTTCCCGAACTTCACTTTTTGCTTGTTTTTTAGGGGGCGTCGATGAGGTTTTTTGCTCAACAGTGGGAGATGGGAGGCTGATATTTTTGTGATTTCGACGAAATACTACACAGATGCAGGGTGGGAGAATCCTGAAATCCACTTCAACATCCAATTTCTGCGGCATTTTCGAAATTTTCGGAAATTTCAATTCTTTTTCATGAAGAGTAACTTGAGGGCTGTATATGTTTCAAATTTCAATTTTTTAGCACGCGCGGTTAAAAAAAGGAGAACCGTTGGAAACTGTCGAAATAAAAAAGATGACACCCTCTGTAGACATGAGACATGTGGAGAGTCGATTGAATGTAAATGGACTCATCATACTCGGAAAAAGTGACCCAACCAGAGGAACTTTAATAAAATTTAACATTGCTGCCGACGAGCGCCTCCAAATCTGGAAAAAAATTTCGGTTCTACTTAAAGGTTGAATGGTGTCATCCGTTCCAATCGGGAGCGTCACGAAGGAACAAATACTACATAATTTTTAGAAACAAAAGTACAAAAACGTAATCCAGTGATAGTAAAATTTTCCCGTCAAATGATTCGTCAATTTCCGTGGCCGACCTGGTATCGGTACCGGTATCCCCAATGGGTATCTTTTGGACATTTGATTCTACGTTCAATCATCATGTTCCTAATTCCGCCTGGCCTGGGACAGCGGATTTCAAAACGGCTGAAAAGCTAACTTCATGTCTATTCTTAACTTTCTTGATCAGGTCGATAGAAATTGGGTCCGTAAGAGCGGCATTCATTGGATGGGTGCATGAATTCTTTATAAGAAATGTGTCATGGGTTCATAAGCCTCAATGTACATTTTGCGGAGGTCATACGGTGCTCGAATCCAGAATGAAAGTCCGAACAAAACGCTCTGGAAAATATTCCTCTTGAGATAATTTGGCTTAGATACTGTTTCCAAATTAAACCCACAAAGGTCACCCATCAATAATTGCAGTATATAATTCCCGTCTACAATCACAGGATGAACTCGGACAATTAGGATCGAATTTTCAGTATTTTCATTCCATATAAAAATAAATGATTTTATGAATTGACAATTCCGGTAAGAAGTAGTCCGGTAGTATCACCACAATCCAAGTATTTTTCGGTTTGGTACGCAGGAAAGACACCACTTGTAGTAAATGAAATACTTCACTAGTTCACTGAGGAGAAATTATTTTAAATAGAGCATACTGTCCATTGCCAGTACCAGGGATCGAACCCTGATCATATTAATTGAGTCAGGACATCCCTTACGATTGTGCTATAACGAAATGTAATTATAATATGGTAATACATGAATCTCCTTACTGATTTTCACCACGGTAATTCTTAATTTGTAAAAATTCCCACGGACTTCTCTTCGGATTCCAAGATTTCCAAGTCAACTCCTTTACAATTCGCACCAGCATGGAATCATCATCGAATTCTCTTGACTATATTTCCCATCGTATTCACGGATGTGATTCTTAATGTCGATACACAGGTCCCATCGCCAAAAATAGAACCCCAAAAATTTGTGAACATGTTGTCGGTATTCGGGAAAAACTAAGGACCCGATTTTAGATTTTTCTGCACATAATCTCGAAGGAAAACTTGCTGGAATTTCTTCAACTCTAAAATTCCTACTTGTGTAAGGCAGACAACAATGTTCCATGGAGATTTGTTTATACAAATCCTCCATGTGCTGTGGAAAAGCGTCCACAGCCAGCACAACACTTCGAGTAGGAATTAATTTGTCCAAATCCGGGCGTATAATTTTACTCACTTGTCCAGCAAAGAATCGGAAGATGTAAACTGGGAAGAAAAGCAAAATCAAAATTTGGACGAATGGAATATAAAAGGCTGTCGTGAGTAAAAATATAAATTTAAGTTTCCACTTTTTACAGAATGAATCTGCTTCTGTACTCATTTTTTTTTAAATCTCGAATAAATGAAAATTTATTATGAACTATAGGTTGCAACAACTATTTCTTCCGAATGGTAAATGAACATCATCCACGTTAAGAACATTGCTGTCATTTCTTTATTGCATGTTCTCGTATTACACAATTAATTATCACTTCTTGGGCCGTGAATTTCTGAAGCGATTTTCGAACCGCGAAGAAGAGCGAATGACATGACAGGAGAGGAGTGTCAGGAAATAAGGAATGGCCATTCCAGCGTTAAGAATTACTACTTTTGAGTATTTACTTATTTACCGTTTACGATTTTGGAATTACAAGTTTTTTGATAACATATTGTTTTTAAATCCTGTTTTGGTGTTATTTACTCCCGTAACTGATCATTCCATTAATTATTAAACAGGACAAATAAAACACTGATAACGGTTCTAATTCTGGGCCGAGTAATTGCAAAATCGTTTAAATTCTCTCGGTTCCTTGAATGAGTGCAAGTACAAAACGTTTTATGGACTTCAACAATCTAGAATCTATCTAAGCCCAAACTCGCATCACCCAATCATGATTCAGCAATTCTAGAATTTTAAATCATTTTACTTGAATGGAAGAAAATAGATAATTTTCTAATAATTGCACTCCAGGGCTAAAGCCCTGGAGTTAGTACTTTCTTCCACGGCAAACTCAATTACGAATACACGACAATTATTGGACAATCCGTTTCCTTAGCAACGCTCGCGATAATGGCCTTGTGCGTGTCAATAAAATTAATTAAGTCGAATTTGTTTCATCATTTTCATTTGAATTTGTCTTGTCGTACTGAGCAGACCACAATTATTTCGCTCGCCAACATTTTCTAAGGATTTCTGCCAAATATTCTCCAACGTCACTTGTTCTACTTACCTCACGCAAAATTCAAAATTCAGTGTAACTATTCCTATTATTGAAACAAATTATATACCAAGTTTCAATGTATACAGTGTTTAAACAAATATTCAATTCTCCTTCGCCACTTCTACCGGAACAAGATTCTTTGATGTTCGTAATCCTTCATTTGTATACAGGTTTGGATAAAATCAGTTTATTGTAAGCCCTTGGTAATTAAATTCGTCAAACAATTAATAATTTTTTGTTTGCAGACAAGATGTATCAGTCATTCAACCCAGAACATAGAAATATTATTTCATCCAGAATGGGTACTATCTGGCATCATGCGCTTAATATAATTGGTAATCCAACTTACGATTAATTAGTTAATTTTTTAAGATCCGAAGATGCTATTATAAATTTTTTTCCTCTTTTCGCCATTGCTTAAAGATTGGATCAAATTACTTCTTCGACATTCATTGCATGCTGCACAAATGGGAAGAAACTTCACAAACCTCGAAAACACGTTCACTCTGATTTTTATAACAAATTGGTAAGCAGAATTACTGTAATATTATAAGACGGTACATGTAGAATTATCAGATTGGATTTCTCACCTGTTATTTTAGAAACCGACAGAACTAACTTGGGATTCGATTCCAAAATTTCTCGACATTTGAATGAGATGCTGTACTGGATATCGTAAGTCCAATTGTATTGCAGACTAAAATGTAATGGCTTCTCATCGTATGGAATGTAATCATAATTGATTTTCATTGATGCAGGTTCAAATAATCACAGGGAAAAACACGGGCAAGCCCCATCCGGAATATTCAGAAACCATATGATTACTAACTGCTGCATTGGAAACACATACATCAGATCAGAACCAAATCCTTGAATTCGAGATGAGTCATATAATTCTACAAAATTGAACTTCTGATCTTCCATCAATTGCAACCGGAACCTAACCAAATAATCACCACAAAATGAAGAAGAGTCATCTCATCTCATCTGTGAAAGTCAGCCTTTTTAAAACAAAATAATCTCATGGTCAGTCTCATTTATCTTTTCATTGAAATATTTGTAAGAGAGACTCTTTTCGTTTTCAAAATTTTATCTTATCCTAAAAATGGTCGACGCAAGGGCTCAAGGCTAAGAGTATTAGACCTGCAATGTTAGAGAACATATGAAGCGAGGTGATTTGCAAAATTGAAGCAATATATTCTATATGCACAGCGAAACTAAGAAGCAAAGTTTCTAAGATAAGCGCTGGGTCAACGCATACAGATTTGTAGAACCGGAACTTTAGCAATATCTAACAACGTGTCAAAATGCCTGGTTGACACTGAAATGGCAGGGCGTAAATTGTAAATAGCTGAACATCCCAAAATGGTTGAACTCTTCAGTTACCCCTCTGATTCAGAAATATATGTGCGCGCAAGCAATGGCAAAATAACTCGACGGTGCAACGACTTTAGAATTTTAGTCAACAAAAAACTAAAAGGTGTGGGTTCAATAGTCGAAAAATGTTTTGTTCAGATCTGCATCAAATCAGAACTGCAGTAAAACCTTCTCCGTCAGCTAACCACAATTATAAGAAAAATGGCTTTATCGTATGTACATCGAATATTCAACCTACCCGTCCAACATATCGTGCGATAATTTTTTAAATGTATTGTACGTGTTCGGCAATATATGTACCTTTAATTCAATTTGGATTGAAATTCTATCCGAACTGGAAACGTGCGCAGAATTGTCTTGATCTATTTTGACCGACATATTCTTTCCGTCTATGTATTCAATTCGAGATTACCACATTTTTCCCAATATAACTGTTTTTATCATCATGAAGTGGAAATCCGGACTATTTGAAACATTGAAATCTCAAATACTTATTGACAGGTCTAGATAAAGTTCAAAATAAAAAGACGATCAAATACAATTCTTTGTCCCGGCATGCGATTTGGGTATAAGAAGGTTTTACTGTAATTGCCAGAGATGAGAGATAATCTATACAATCTATAAAGAAGAGAATAATCTCTCATCTCTGTAATTGCTCATCTCGAAAGTAAAGAGAAAAGATGTCCCAAAAATTGATAGCATTAGGAAGCTTTTCTCGACAAAGGAACCACTCATACTAGAATCATGAATTCTAAGTAGGACGTGGGCTCCAATGGCACTGTTTGGTCAATACTTAAATATGATAGGCAAAAGCAATATTTAAGCACGCACATTTCGAGTTCAGCCTGTAGTGAGTAATTTCTTCCGCTCGATTTAAAGAACGAATTGAAACGTATTCAAGTGGGAGAATTCACGTACTCTCAGGTAAAAGGACGAGTAGAATAGTTACAGAACTTACTTTCGCGTGTACTTTCTGCGTAACGTCACTCGCAGAAGTTGACCTGCCGACAATTTTCGAGAGGACCGCACAGAGCAAATGAACATTAGTCGATATATACTGAGTCGTTGAGTTCTATCAAGCGGGTAAAGGTTGAGTAAGTAGTGCTGAGTCAGTGTAAGAACTTCCACTAGAAATGAAGACGACCACCTCGCGATGACGAAAATTGTTCGTTGATCAGCATAGATGCAAGTTATGCTTAAAACTCTCCAGCAATAAAATTTCAAGCCTGGCTCATGCAATAGAATCGGACATCAAGAGAATTTTTCAAGAGATCAGAATTTCGGCTGCAGTCAACTCAAAAAGTGAGTTACGAAACCGATGAAAAAATATTCTGAATGCCATGCAATGCACGGGCAGAAATTTTTAAGCGGAGCATTCGATATACATACCTGATCGGAAATTGACACTACCAGTAGTCTTTGATCAGTATGTGCAACGCATAACGACTGCACCTGAATGACTGACATCATCGAAATCATCAAATAAGGAACCTAATTTTCTTGTTTGCAATTTGAAACTACGTCGCCTGAAATACAAAATTCGAGAAGCGCCAAGCGGTTGTACTCACCAGAAGGTACTAAGAGTATCTTGTACATGGAGAGATAGAGTACGCACAACATTACAAGAAGACCGTGTCTGAAAATGTAGAAGAACATTATACTGGCAGCATACAAAATGGCGCTGAATATATTTCCTAAAATAAGAACATTCCGGAGAAACGGCTGAATTCTGCTGCACCGAATTTAAGATCCTCTCGAATATTTCAATTATTCTTTCTGGAGGGAATTATTGAAGTTGTGTAATCACGCCACGTCGTGAAGGCCGCCCTCGATAGCTCAGGCCTAAAAACTCACAACTTCTCTCAAACTGGCTAATTACAACTCAAATCTCAGACACAGCTCACAGGCCAGGGTCGTAAATC
>JAQFYE010003635.1:0-14840 GCA_034694305.1 Protaphorura glebata
CCAAACATTTAAATCTTAGTACATATTCCGTTCCGTTCCAATTACTTTTGCCAAATCATCGTACATATTCCGTGCCGATCCACATTTCGTTCCTAGTTCTCGTCGTTCCGGAACGGAACGACGTACGATTTTACCACACTAGTCCGACCCTATCTTACTGGGAGATTGAGAAATTGAAATTGATTAAATTTAAGAAATTGGGGAAAAAATTGTAATTGAAGAGAAGCGGATTTCTTGGCAATAGGAATTAAAATTTGCTAATAAATCGGCTGTTATTATTGATTTAAACGTATTGATTACGATCTAATCTCATACATTTATTATTTTAAACCAAATCTTTATTCAGTCTCCGTCTTCAAAAATTACTCACCACAATATATTATGTAGTAATACAATTACAATTTTATAATTATTTCAATAACTCAAAAATCCTCGCTAACATTTCTTCAAATTATCAAATTATATAAATTATGCATTTCCATCAGAAATTTCTTTCCCAAGCATTTCTTTTAATTAATTCGTGTACTAACACTGTAACTTGATTTTTATTTTATACACTCTTGATTCTTGATTTTAATTCTTATATCAGATTAAATATAATATTTCGAAGTCTGGGTAGAATCAATGGTTCGGGTCACGAAGTCAATTCTAGGAATAGAGCCCCGGGTCTCTAATATTCGGTCATTTACGGTACTTGAATACGACAGTCAAGCCTCTTGTTGGAGTTACAAAAGAATCATTTCAAATTATAGTAATTTTATATTTGATAACTTTATTTTTCTTGTAACTTTTTGGGTAAATGGAAACACCGGCTATGCGTCAAAGTGCCGCATTGCGAGACACGCCAGCAGGAAATTCGCCACCGCCGAATTTTGAACTTCTACGGCGCACTCGCCTAAAAATACTCAACACCCGCCCAACCGACTTTTTTAATTTGTTATCAGACAAATGAATTCAGAAAAAATTCTAACAAATATCCAATTTTTGAAGATTGTGACTGGGAAGTCAGATCTCCTGTGTCTGAGGTCAACGGGCATGGCGACAGTGGCCCGTGTCATGAGATTAACCAATCAAATCAAGTTCTAATTAATTTCACTCAGTGCTTCAAATTTGAGATTATTTCGATCAATGAATCGTAACAAAGACAAAGGTCACAGTCAAGGTCATGGTCATGGTCGCGGCTCTTCAGTGTCTTCAGGTTAGTCCAATTCAAATTAGTCAGTTAATTCGCTTGAGATTTAATCCAAAGGCCGTAAATTTGGGTATTTAATTCCAATTTCAATACCAGGTTTCATCCTTCCTTAGATATTTTTGCCTACTACAGGGGGTACCTCCATCATTATTTGATTTTATTTGCAGGTAGTGGAGTATCAGTGACGTCGAAGCCAGGTCGGAGCTCTTGGCGTCGTAACATCATAACTCTTCACAAGAATTTATTTGGGACAGGTAAGGACAATTGAATTAATTAATTAGTGCTATTCGAGATTAATTTTCAGTGCTAGAGTGCAGTGATGACAATGATTTGATTTTGCAGATATCACTGAAAAGGAAGTCCAAACTGGTTTGGAAATCTTGGATAAAAGGGACAGCGCGACAAGTCAGAATAAATTTAACGACACTCGTGCGACGGAAGGTTTGAAAATCCATTTAATAATTCAAGGAAAGGACAAGGAAGCAAAGCAATTTGTTCAACTTGCTCGAGATTTGAAGAAATCTGTAAGTTTTCTTTTTGATTTCACCAATTTATTAGATTTAAAAAATAATATCTTTAGTTTAACCCAGGTTTGCTTACCTATTGAATTCAAGTTTTTCCCGTGCCGTGAACTACTGGTTGCTCTTATTCAAATTTTAAGATAGTGTCTTACGTCTTAGTTAAATCTCAAGTTACCAAGGTTATTTTTTAACTTATTGAAGTTAGGGTTAATCTTTTAATATTCGATTTATGATTTAAAATTTGAAATGTAATTTGAATCACTTTAGATTGTTTTGATTTAATAAGTTTGACCAAATTCTAGTTAGATTCAAATGGCTGGGGTAAAGGAAGAGATTTACAATTATGTAATCCAATTTTTTGTTATTTAGTCAAGATTTTTTTATTCATTATAACAAATTTTACTTAACTTAATTTTACTTCAGTTGAATTAAAATATACGTTTAAACTAGTTTTTTGGATGGATTATTCCAAAATAACCCGGTTTAACGAAAAACCCGGCTTAGTTCGTTCTTAGGAAGGAGTCCCCAAAAAACGAGCCACCCTGCTGTCACGTGATTGTGACATAAGTTTTTAATTTTCTGTTTTTCGTTTTTTCAGAATTTTCTGAACAACCGGGAGGCCATCGTTGAATTTTTGGATCATATGTTTGACAAGGAACCGAGTGCACGTGGTAAATTGCCTTCAAAGAATATTAATCCCCCGACAGTTCGAGTGAGCAGTGGAACTTCAACTCGGAATGACACGGACACTCAGACTGTCCAAAGTAGGGAACATGTAGATGATGGCGAGAAAGCAGTTTTGAATGGTTCTCCGACCAGGGCAGCAGTGACTGGTGTCAAAGCAGCAGTCGCAACTTACGGAGACAAACTTATGACAATGCAAAAGAGTCCAAGTAATTCTAGACTCTCCATTGGAAGTTTCGCGAACACCAATGGGAATGGATTGAGTCCAAATGGACGGAAAAGTGAATTAATTGAGAGGCCAAATGTGACACTGAGGCGGAGTGGACAGTACGACATAAAATCAGAAACATTTAGTCCACCATCCAAGTTTTCAATTGCACAGGTCAGACTCAATTTATTTTATTATTATTTGACTGGGTCTAACCCAGCCCCTTACTAACTCGCTGTGTTTAGAGTTTGATCCTTGTGTCAGACAATGAATTGTGATTCTGTTTCCCCATTTTTTATCTAGGACTAATGTACCTTCAATTCTAGCAATTATTTCCCACGATATTTTGATATCATTTAAATCCTTCTGGCTATTGTTTTACTATACTGGAATTATTTAGTTGAGAATTGATACTTTTCTCCCTTCATTCAAGTGTACGGAATGAAATAGAGAAAACTAGGTGCAATAGGCGAGACAGATGAAGTTTGATAGTTGAAGCATGTGATTTCCAAGTTGACTAGCTTCAAAATTTTAAGGAAAGTCAAGTCAGTACTCATTTTTTTTAAATAACCTTTCAGATGCCGGACGGTTGCAAAGTTACTTACAGTTAGTTAGTCTAACGTTATTTTAATGTGGTTCGTTCGTGAATTTTAACAACAGTGGTTCACCTACATTAAGTAATTTAATTGAATACTTAACAATCACTTTATGCAGAAACTATCGGTGATACATGTCGCTACGACTAGACAACGAATGTCATAAAAATTGATAAGGTGTTTCAAACATTTCCATGAACATGAAATATTATGCGTGTTAACATAAGAGATAGGGGAACCAAATTACTGAAACACCCTCTCCTGAATTCTCACTTTCATATACTTATACTTACTGTACTAACTGTACTTACACTACTTTTATACTTGTCGTTTTATTTTTCCCAGTTTTAAATATTATTAAAATCCGACAGGACGTGGACACCGTAGATTACGGTAGAGCCGAAAGAGATTTAGGCATGAAACGTGAACGGGAATCCAGATCTCGACCTCCATCAACTGCAACGTCTCAACCATTTGAATATCATATGGATGGTTTATTTGAACCGATTCCAATTCCAAGACTGGAAAGAGAAAGTGATGCGGCGACTCGTGAAGAAATTCATCGAAGTACAAATCGAATGCCATCACTCACTCCTTCAAATTTGTCTTCTACGACCACGACTTGGACTGTATTTAATGCGGCCGGTGGAGGTTTGTTTGTTTATTAACTGATTATTAAATTAAGTTGTTTATTAATAATTATTTGGTCTTACCCGTCTTACCTGTCTGAAACTACATTTACATATTACATTTATTTATTACAGTCTCATCCCCAAGTAAAGTCATCACTCTTCCGTCAAATTATGGAAGGAATTTATTAAGTTCTACGTCAACAATCTCCAGTGTGGATGCATTCAGTGGATTTCAACAGAGCAGACCGTCTGCAGCTGTCAGTTCACTCAATTCAGAATCTGTTCCTTATCTCAAATCTCAACCTTCGTCTTCAAGGAGTCGACCGTGTAAGGAAATATTCAAATTTTATTCAAATTACCACGTAAACTGTATAATTATTTTTTTTTACTATCAGATAACTATCGCATTATTACTATAAAGAAATTTCGAAAACTATAAAGAAATAATTGTCTTTATCAAAATAATTTTTGTGATAGTTACCCGACTTTTTGGTAACCAAAGTAATTATTATTTTTTGTATATAAAATGTATAATTGATAAAATAATTCCGGTAATTGTCCTTCACGATACTAGTTTATGAGTCCTATATCAACAATTTTAGTAATTTTGCTTATAGTTGTCGGATATTTAACGTACAAATTGGATTGTTACGATTTGATCTTTTAGAAGTTATTAAGCTACCGTTTTCCCCCCACAACATTTTGAAAACCTTGCTATTCTGTCAATGCACTCCCAAAATTAATATTCGTACTCCAATTTACAGAATTAAGAAAATAATACGATTATGGTTTACCATTGCATCACTCCAATATTAGGACATTTAATTCTAAAACTATCCAGATTTTGGGATTTTCTATGTCCTTCCGCTCCCACATTCAAATAAATTATTTAATCAATCGGTCCTCGAAAAGTTCGCTGAAAATTAAAACATTCTCTTCTAAATTATTAAAAGAATTACAATAGAAAACTTTACGCCGCGCTATGCTCTTAGCTCTTTGACATCCCAAGTTTTAAATATACATCTAGGTATGCAATTCTCACTCAAACTTATAATAAAAATTTTACCTCTCAGAATTCTCATTGAAAATTCAGCTTAGCTAATGGTACATCGTTCACTCCCAAATTTTATTTATTATTTTCAGTTTCTAATCAGTTTGCTTTGGAGAAAGAGTTGATCAAGGACTTGGTGTACATTTTTCAAGGAATTGATGGACATTATCTGAAAGTGAAACCTGGCGAGAAATACGAAGTTGATGTTGGAATCGTAAGAAATAAATTTCCTTTTACAGTCGGCCACGTTTGCATTTCGGTTTGGTTTGGTTTGGTTCCTTTATTAATGTGATATTCCAAAGCATTAAGCAGTCAAATATGCAATTTGCGATTATGCAAGTTATTACCAGCAGCTATTTAATTACTAGACTGACTTGAACGTGCATACGTGCTTGACCTTAAGCCAAATCATTTTGAAGCATGTTTATTTTAATTCAAATTTTCATTATATTTTGTTCAGGCTTGTTTTTTTTACTTTAAAAAACAAATAAACTATATTTCTTTGTAGAAACCGTGTTATTGGGAACAAGCTTGGTTTTATAGGTTTAGGCAAACCCGGTTTAGGTAAACAATATAAAATGGTTTAAACCAAAAATCTAGTGTTTAATTTTGTCTTGCCTTTTTTCTTTAAGTTATGAATTATCGAATTCTAGGAAGTTGACTTTAATTCGCAAAGAATATGCTCCTTAGGAACTCCTCCTTACTTAAGTGAAAATTAAAACCCGAATTTAAATCAACAAATAAAATCGCTATGCATTTATTAGGTACTTTGAAGTATACTTGTAATAAATTTGTTTTTTAAAATCCGATTTTTCAATTTTTTGTACTTTTTTATTGACAATGCAGGAGAATTTGCATCCATCTTTAAAAAAACAAGCCTTGCGTTTATGTGAAATTGGTTATTCATACAAAAGGATAAAGAATTGGTGTGAGAGGCCCACGACGGAATTGATGGCACAAGGATTCAAATTTGCATTGGAGAGAGAATTGCAAGAATTTTATCGTCTCTTGGCTGTCATACAGTCTACGGTAGAAAAAATTGAAAATAATTCAAATTATTTATTTTGTTTAATTTATTATTCAACAATTTCTATTATTCCTTTAGATTCAACAAACGGTGACTGCGGATACACCAATGAGTGAGGAAATGCCAAAGCTAAATGCTGGAGAGGACTTGACTGTGCTTAAACTCACTGTTTGGGTTTTTGAATCACGAGTTCGTATGGAAGTATGTAAAATTATTTATTATTGCATTGTGTGTGATTGATTTTAATATATCGTCATATTATATTTATATAATTTTTTATGGTTGATTGACAGGTAGTGGCGTCAATGATTGAGACTTGTGGGGGTAAAAGGGGCGGTGAAATGTGTTCCCTTTTGTTCAGATACACCCAACATGGTGACCCAATGATTTCTTCCATGAGTTCTGCAATATTATCTGTTGTGGCTAAACCTATGTACGTAATGTTGTGCCAATGGATTCTTTATGGAGAATTAGAAGACCCTCACAATGAGTTCTTTATTGCGGCGGACAAGGAGTGTAAACTAGATCAATTATGGCACTCCATGTATCGCATTCGGTAAGATTTTATTTTATTATTTTTTCGTTGCTCTTTGCTCCTCCAGAGGGTAGCTCATAACATTCCCCCACAGAAGTACTACATTTGTCATATTATTAAATACATAATTTGGTTATACTGGTGGTTCATAAAAATCCATACACATTTTGTAGAGAATCTAACTTGACTTTTATTTTTTCTGAACACTTTTCCTTTGTAATTGTTGCTTAGATTAGATCCGTTACACCCTTATTTAGTTGATAATAGTTATTCTTAATTTTTACAGAGAGAAAATGCTACCCAGTTTTATTTCAAAAGCCTTGGCAGAGAAAATCCTGGCTACCGGGAAAAATATTAATTTTCTGAAACATATTTGTGAAAATAAAGCCGGGTATGCAGGCCGTGATGATGTCATGATTCTTTTGGAGGCAACTCCGGGTAATTGGTCTTATGTAGTTAACTAGACATGGGTAGAGTAGAGATTCAGATCACAATGTTGTTATTTTTTTTGCATGTTCTCAACAGTTGAATGCATTTTCCTGGAAGAGGACAAAATCTTAAAGAATGCAATTGATCAAGCATATCGGACAACTTCGGAAATGGTTCTAAAAGTTTTAATAAATGAAGCAAGACTTTTGGATCATCTCAAAGCTATCAAACGTTATTTGTTGCTTGGACAAGGAGATTTTATTCAGTACCTGTTGGAACTTCTCCAGTAAGTATCGAATTTCTACAATTTAAAAAATATCTATTCGGATGTTAATTTTGATTTTTCTTCGGCTTTTGTCAGAGACGAATTGTCCAAACCAGCCTCCAAGATATTTTCCCATAATCTCACCTCAATTTTGGAGTCGGCAATACGTGCGACGAATGCACAATTTGAGGATGAGGAAGTCCTGGGGCGACTGGATACTCGGACACTCTTGTCAAATGATTCGGATTCAGGATGGGAAATTTTCTGTTTGGATTACAAGGCCAATGGACCGATTGGAACTGTAAGTTTCAGTTTTTCAATTTTATATAAAAAATTTGGTAATTAACTAGTGGACAGAATTTATGGTACGGTTAGTCGTTTTATGTAATCCTAGCACGGCTTAAAAATTAACAATAGTTTAACCAACTGATTTTCCGCAAATAAAGTTACAGATATTTTTTATCCGAAAATCTTTGTACTTTTAAAAATTTTGTTCTGAACTTTTAAGTTGAGATATTTTTATTGTAATCATTTTTGGAGTGGATACATCTAATTTTGAAGGTGTTTATTAGTAGTAGTAGGATTTCGCATTGGCAATAATTTTTTGCAGTGATAATATTTTTTCTGGAAACATATTTCTATTGTCAATGTTTTGTCAATATTTTCTGTCGTCAGAATTGACGTTAGCAGATCATTTGTATGTCTAATGTCATTTTTTCTGCGCTATCGACAATTATCAATCATTAAGGAGTCCATTTCTATTTTTGTACATTAAACAAATTTGTCGGGTAAATAAAAATATTTTGTAAGAGCTAAAATGAATTGAGACCTGATTCTTTGGACATTTAATCTTCCAGGTTCTGACGTTAGAAGTGATGGACTCTTACAATCAACTTTTTAACAGTCTTTGGAGAATGAAACGCGTTGAAGCAATTCTCTCTACACTATGGAAAAATCAAACAGCTTTATTCAAATGTCAAAAAGTTATTCCAGGTAAAAGTTTAATATTTTCTTAAGGGTTTAGTCAAAAAATGAATTTTTACAAAACTGATGTTGTAATTTTATTTCATTTCATTATTTGTGTACAGAACTTGGAACTGTTTTGCATCGTTCTCAGTTGTTAATTTCCGAGTTGATTCATTTTGTTCACCAAACTCAGTATTACATTATGTTTGAGGCTACCGAGTGTGCCTGGGACTCATTGATGGAAAAAGTAAGTTAATTAAACCTACCACCACCTTCATTGAATATGTGGAGGCTTAAAATATACTACTATTATATGGTTCTAGTACTAGCTGTCCTGTGCAAATGACTGGCAATGTGCTTTTTCTCTGACGCCAAAAATTGTTTGATTTTGATTTACATTGACTTTGAATTTTTAGGTTAATAAGGCAAAGGATTTGGATGAAGTGATTGTGGCCCATGAAGATTTCATTCAAACGATCATGAGACGTTCCCTATTGGATGTGAATAAAAATGAACTTCTCACTCAACTCCGTTCTATTTTCAATTATGTTCATGAACTCAAAGGATTTTTGGCTGAATTTGAGGAGCGTGTCATGGTGGAGATGAAACGAAGGAAACAAAGGAATATTGCACTAAGACTGGAAGCGAACAAGGAATTCTTTACTCAGTGTGTGGCGCACGCAAAATCAAGGATTGAGGCTTTGTACGTCAGAACTCAGGTAATTCAATATTATTTCGTATAATTAAAAATTCGAAAAGAGCACATTCCTTTAGAATTACCGATAAGACTGAAAATTTTCACTTCATTTCGAATTTTATTTCTCATTTCATTTGAAATCAAGTCGATTTATTTTCATTTCAAAAATCAGGATTTCTAGTATTAATAACTTATATTTTTTGATTAATTAATTTGATTTTAATATTTTTGAAGGAACAACGAATAGCGATAGAAAATTGGCACTTTTTGGAAAAGCAAACAAGGACGCCTTATCCCATTTTATTTAAATCGAATGAAATGCATTTTTTGTTGTTAGTTTGGCTTCGAGCTTGGACGTGTTCTTAGGTTAAACGAATGTTTTAATTAAAATTGAATTTTTATTCAATATCACAAATTCCGAATTATTCTCCAATTCTTTTTTCAATTTACGATTTATTCGAAAGACATTCGAATTAAATCGACAATTTGCTTAATAATCATTAAATATGACGTTTGAAAAAATGGACAATAATAGTTTTAAATTATTCACGTAAATTGTTTTAAACCTAAGTCTAAAATCAAATTGAATATATATTTTTTTGTAAATAAATCCGAACATTGAAAGGAATACCGTTTCCTTTCAGAACTGCCTGTATTTGGATCCTACCGGAGACCCGAGTGGTCTCCCTTAGATCAGATTAGATATCTGTGATATCTCCCGAGCCTTAATTTTGACTGATACCTTAACTGACCGTGACCACAGGCCAACCCATAAATTATATCCACAATAATTTTCTTTTCTTTTCAGGACATGGTTCGATCTTTTCTGCTCCTCCTGAATCGTCTCCAAGACCCAGACTCTCTGACCCTTCAATGTTTGAGTTTCCGATTGGATTTCAATGAATACTATGCCCTCAAAGACTCTCGTCTCAGTTTTCCACTCACTTATCAACATCGTCGTCTCTCTGCAAATGCATTCAGCCCTTCTGCAAGTGCAAGTCAATCTGCCTCTGGCATTGGACTCAATTCTCAGACTGCTTCTCAACTTGGTCTCGGTCTAGCCACTTCCATGTCTATTTCAGAAGTCTTTGAAGATAATTAATCAATCAATTACTGCCTGCTTGACCAAACAACCCTATCTTACTCCTGCCATCAATTATGCATTTAGTTTGTACATCTTCAGTTTTCCAAGTAACTTATTCTAAGTTTAGCCTTTCATTTAATTGTAATTTGTATTTATTTGTATGAATACTGAATTTATTAATTAATTTATAAATTAATGTGTTTTTTTTTGTAATTCTTGTTCCAAGTGTGAAAGTTTGAATTTGAATTTCCATTCTTATCATTGTATTATGCTTAAACTCAGTCCGTTTGAAAAATGAAAATGACAAAATAAATTTCACTTGTGAATTGCGATCTCGTGAGAATTAATTTCATTTCTCGCTTTTATTACCACACTCGAATTTCTAGAACATTAATCTTTTTTGAAATATAAAGTTAGAAAAAACTAACACTCATGTTTATGATCAGTAGAATACAAATGTTTAATTCTTACTCACAATTAATTAGAGAACAAAAAATAAATCTGCACTTTATAAGTAGGCATCTGGTTATGTTGAAAAATGAGTTGCTCATTCTCGTTGGATAATTTTCAAGAATTCTAGTTACTTGTGGTAATTGTCACGTGAATAAGACGCAGTTAAATAATTATCGGATTTTCATAAATCAGACGCCTAAAGCATATTGAATGATTTCAAATCTGATAATTATAGTAAGCGGGTTAATTATCTGATAATATCGAAGAAGGTAATTATGCTATTTATCCTATCTTTAAGCCGCAAAAAAATTATTCGAGACAAGTTGCCATCGAATTTTTCAAGAAATATACATTTTATTGCAAGAAGTGTGATAATTATCGTGTATTTAACAAAATTAACTAATTTTTGTACAAATTCAAAAGGTATTATGGTATTTATAAATAATTATTATCGTGTAATCTGTCTCAGATATTAATCTCTTTAGTTCTCCAACGAAACTAAAAAGAAACGTAATTACCATATTCACTGTAAAAATAAAAAAAGTTGAAAAGATTATACAGAGAAACATTAAATTCAATGAACAAAAATAAAGCAAAAAAATGAGATAGAAATGATCGGATGAGATGTAATATTAACTACTGTGAGTCACTTGAACTGGAGCTAGATGAGTCCGTGCTCATGACCTCGACATCTTCATGATTTCTTGTCGACGGGTCAATTCCTAGAGCAGGGGATGGATGGGGCGGGTGAAGGTAAAGACCGGACGGCATAACATGGTCCGGAGTGGCTCCAGGCATGTACCCTACCCCCGAGGGATACCATGGTGGCAGCGAAGAATTTCCACCAATTCCAGCCCCAGCACTATGATTTGCATTATGCATTGAGTCCAAGAGAAGTGAGGGCGGAGCAGAGTGTGGTAAATCACTCAATCTTCCCAAAAATCCATTCCCCATTTCTCTATCAGTTGGATAAGGACGACGTGGGTCACCCGGTACCCAATTCAAAGGTGCTGCCACCGCATTTGTGGATGATATTCGATGTGAGAATCTTATGAGGTCTTCGGATGAAACAGAGTGTTCTTGAGCCTTTGTGATTTGCTCCAATTTTTGTTTGGCTTGATAAATTGCACTGGACAGAATCGTTTCGGCATCTTTCAAATGCTTTTGTAGGGTTTGGATGTCCACGTCGTAACGATTCACCTCTTGTTGTAGTTCTCGCATTTTTTCCTCAATTTCTCCTTGTTCTTGTGCCAACTGGATTCAAAAGTAAAAAAAACTCATTATTACGTTTGCTTTTAAATCCTTCGTTCATTGTCTTTCATACCGATACGTTTTATATCACTTAAATAATGTTACTATCACCTGAAGTGTTTCCTTCAAATCTTCATTCTTCGTCATGATGAGTTGAATGAGTGCACCTTGTTCTGCAGGTGAAAGCTTTTCTTGTTTCGGTGCTATCGTCGTTTCCAATAATTCCCTGCAATTATAAAATAATAAACTTTTTATTCCACAAAAAAACTAATTAATTAATAATTTAATAGAAGAAAGAAAACATCATCGTGTACTTGACAATGTAATAATATAATTATTACGAATGTTGTATGTTATAGAGAAATCCGGTGCTTTCCGAAAGTAAAAATAAATATATAATATCTTGAAAGATTCTGAGGAAGGAAACTCTCCAAAAAGGCTAAACACACCAGAAAAAGAGGGTAATTAATTTTTATTATTAGAAAGATATACTTAATAAACCGAAATTGAAACTGAGCTTTTCGTATTCGTATCAAAATTCTCTATGGAGCCAATTCAGGGATTAACGGATGGCACCACCAACACCAACGCAGTGTATTGCAGTAAGTAAAATTAAATTCTGGTCGAAATGCATATGTAATTTTAACAAGTATCTATATGTGAATGTTCGTGCTATCGGAATTATTCTTAAACTAAATGACCGTCGTCCGTGTGTATCTTGTGGGGCAAGTTTTGATGGAAGATTTGGATAAAAAATTTGGAAAAAGGACACTTTCACCTTTCACGGTTTAGAATTTAGTAATTTAAGTACAGTATTTCGTGTTTTCTCGTATTTCATTTTCTGGGTTCTAATTTGTAAATAACAATTATTCGCAAATTTTGCATTTGTTTTAGAAACTTGGGAATTGTAAATGTGACATGATTGGGAACAAAATTTGAATCCTTCATTTTATATACTCATTTTGAACGATTGAAACGATTTATATGAAAACTGTCCCACTATTCATCTTCATAGATTAATATCTAGGTCAGGTCATTGGAGAAATATATACGGACGGTATGACAGGACACACCGGCTATCCAGAGGTAGCCGAACCTGTAAGACGTGACCTTAACTTGACCTTGTGTGTTTGAGTGACCACTCACAGAAGGCGTGTCAAATCAAAACACTAATATTAATGTGACAAAAAAAATTTAATTCTAATTAGGAATTAATTATTTTACAGCAAAACTATTTTTGCGTAACTCACTTGGTCGCAGTTTCAATGTCATCCAGAAGGGTCAGCAGTTTTTCCTTGGTACTCACGTCTCTTCCGCTCATCATTTAATTCTGTCTTAATTTCCAAAAATCACTAATTAATATTTTAAACATCAAAATCCAGCCAACAGTCAATACATACAAAAACAATTTCTCTATAAATGTTCATTTACAAAATCTACTCGCATAACGTTTAGCAAAATTAGCTGGAGGACTCACCTTGACCTTACACTTCGAATAAAAGTAATAGATACTTTTTTTAAAACTTTTAATAAATTTTTATTCGTTAAATTTTGGAATTCAATTCAAACATTCACAAATAAAAGATTTTGGAATTTGAACCGGCTGCTCTTGTCCCGCTTTGAATTAAAATTCGTCAAGAAAATAAATAAAGATGGGGCTGCCTGTGTCGGCTTTAACAAATCGCACAGCTTTATCATGTTTTGGATTAGAAAACGACATTACCAATTTAGAGTCAAACTCACCAACTTCGAAAAAAAAAACAGCACCAAGATATAACGCACTCTCTGACAAATGATGGCGTCTATTTCTGCCAGGGAGAAATCCAAAACCCTGCTATACACGTTCAGAATTCACCTCATTTTGACGAATACATTACCGCACCACACTAAACCCAGTGTCTTTTAACCGTCATTGGGAGATCTTCGCTGTGCGCGAGCGCGACTTTCCAACCGGATTAATATGATTTACTGTTTTATAAAACCGAAAGTTGGAAAAACCCTCTACGTATACGATGTAAGAACCACACAGGTGTATGAAAAGTCGGTCCATGCAGGGCATTCCCGAAAAGAGAACCAATTGTTTGTTCATTTTTTCGCATGAATACAAGAATTTTGTTATGGCCAGGCCAGTGACGCTAACATATAACCAAGAAGACTTCACGTATAGTTGATGGCGGTAACAGGAGGAGCCGTGACTTCTTTGTTCTGAAAATAAACAAATAATTTCACTCTGGGGGGAGTACATTACGAATTCTCATAAGACTTACACTTTTCCCCCCAATGTTAAATTCCCATTTGATTTTGTCATGCCTCTCGTGTAATTTAAATTCAAAATTGTTCCATTCCTCCGGCAACTTTAACTATTTTTGAAAATTGAAAAATATGCAAAATACTCTCGTAGGATGGGTCACGAGTCCTATACAGCAATCAACTACACGTGAAGTCTTCTTGCATATAACCCTGAAGATTTCACGTTATAGTTGATTACAGTATGAGGAGGAGCCGTTACTTATCCTACGAGTCTATTTTGCACTTTTTTCAATTTTCAAAAATAGTTAAGGTTGTCGGAGTAATAGAAGAATTTCGAATTTAAATTACACGGGAGGCATGAGAAAATCAAATCGGAATTTAACATTGGGTGGAAACTGACAAGTCTTAACGAGAATTCGTAATGCTTTGCACCCAGAGTGAAAAAAGTTGTTTATTTTCGGAATCAACAAGTTACGGCTCCTCCTGGTACCGCAATCAGATAAACCATAAACTAAACTAAAAGTGAAATCATCTTGTCAGAACCATTGATACAATTGGAGCCATCCAAATTCGTGTTGATTATAAATTCTGTCACTGGCCATAACATAAATTCTTGTATCCGTGCGAAAAAATGAACAAACAATTATTGGTCCTCTTTTCGGGAATGCCCCGTACATGCCAGGTCCGGGGAATCGAACAGATATGACTCCGGTTTTTGCTACTCTAACAAGGTTAAGATGAATACTTCGAAAAACAAACGCCAAAATAATATAAGAACACGAATCCTAACAAAAAGAAGTTGTTTTCAATTTTGACCATTCAACAACTTGTGTGATGGACAGGAGGACTATAACGTTTGAAAATAAAATACGGTCCAAATCTTAGAGAATACAATAGACATAGAGTGGCAATGGTATAGGGCTTGGCCGAAATCAAACAACGGCGACCCGTCCTCACGTTAAGAGACGGAAAGTGAGTTTTTGTTGAATTTTGCTAACG
>JAQFYE010003636.1:0-14840 GCA_034694305.1 Protaphorura glebata
AAGTTATTAATTTGATTTGCAAAAACTGCGCACGATTGCGAGCAAGAATACTCCAGCGACAGAAACAAACGCACAAAGTGTGTATTTGTGTCTGTGGGTTTGTGAGTAGAGTTGGTCTTTCAACCCCGATAATAAAAGGATTTGTAAAGGGGGTCAATAACAGTAGTCAATCATACATTATATTGTTAGATATAACGTGTCGTAAAACTATAACACAAGTCCATGTGCAACTAAAAAGTGCGACTTTAGAAAAAATGAATTTACTCGGCTCCTATTGGGGCTACAAGAAATGTGAAACGGTCAATCTTTTCAGAATTTTATGCGCTTTCTTATGGACTATTCCACGAAACCTCAAACATTATCAAAAATTTTGGATTGCGGTTTGAAAACATGTGTTAATTCGAGCCATATATGGCCCGTTTTGAGTCATATATGGCTCGTCAGCCATCTTACGTGCCATATATGGCTCAAAACGAGCCATATACGGCCCGTTGTTCTAGACTGACTGAGAAAGTCCGAGTAAGAAATTAAATATATTCTTCGTCCGGTTACAACAAAGTACCAGAAAAGTCATAAGAAAACCCTCTGACCCCAAAGACTTTCTCAGGGCGCAATTCTCGCCGGTCGTTAAGTCCAACGAAATCAACAAAACTTCCTCATAGACCCGTCCAATGCCCCCTACAGAGACGGACCCACCCGGTTAGGCCGAGACCGAGAGGCCAAACAACAAACAACGTGGAGTTGCCCTGCGTCCGACCTTCTTTGTTCGTTTACCCGGGCAAAATTACTTGGCAACATTGTCATTAAAATTTTAACAGTTAGATTTTTTTTTTTTTTTAAACCAAATCTTTAATCAGTGTTCTTTTTCATCGAAAATTGCCCATAAGACACAGAGATTTGTTAATTAACCAACCGCGTAACATTTACTCATCCGGCATTTTTGATTCCTGTCATTCCTTTCCTTTGTTAGAATGATCTACACGCTACATTTATGTTTTAAAACCCATTATTATTATTATTATTTGAAATTGATGTGCCATTTTTTAAAATCATTTTGTTGGCTGTATACTGTGCTGAAAGGCAACCTTAATTGTAAGGCAGTGATCTTATTAAAGATATTTCTTCTACTAAGCTAGAAAATACTTCGTCAATGAATTTACAGAACATCAGATACAGTTTAGAGTTTAGTTAGTCAGCCACTTAAATCCTTCTTCTGTTTGGGATGGGATTAATTCAATCGGGAAAATGTCAAGTTTCATGAAACTGAGTTTTATGGTCCTGTTTTCCCGTTTGGAATTTTCCCTTACTACTAAAAAAAACTACATTACTCATCTTAAATTTCTAATTCATTTTCATTTCCTGTTAAACATAAGTCTTCAGGTATGCGGCGCCCGTCGGTAGGTTTTGTTATGTGTTTTTCGGTACCTGTAAAGTCCATTTCAGATCAGGTAAAACCAGTATTTATATTGTACCCAGAAAAGGTAGGGAATAGTTGAAATAAGATAGAAATCGGTGAAAGGGTTGAAGAATTTAAGGTAATGTTTAACAAGAACACACATGGGACATTAACATGCCGAACATGGGTCCTTATGACCCAAAACTGTGCTAACGTAACAAGTTTGTGAACTTTGTATGCAAGTATGCAGCGTGCGTGCCAGTTTCCTTGGGTTATCATTTGTATTAATAGATGGATTATTTCCACTTCTTTTCGCGGCAAACACCCGATCATATTTTTGGAACTGGGTCTACTGGGTTGATTTTCTTCGTACGAATTCATTTAGTAACAAACAACACGGGTTTCCTTTTTCGATTCCCACTCGAACGCCGTAGTTTATTGAGTTTACATTATTAAAATTAAAACCGCAACCAGCCAAAAAGCAGCAAATTAAGAGAAGTGACTAAAAGCTTGAACCAGACTGATAGGTTCGGTAATATTCCATATTTTTGCTATGTTTCATTCCTTCGTATTTCTTAAGAAATGCAAAAATCCATGAAGAATTTTCAGTGCATTGGTTCACATTTTGTTTGATTTCAGGTTGACCAAATATATTAGAAAATGGCTGAAAATAGTCCTTCCAAGACGACGAGGTCAGCAGTGATGTACCATCCTTACGGAAGAAACAAATCTTCTCCATCCAAGTTGGCTTCCAACAGTCGCCCGTTGACTTTGACAAACATGAACGAAGGGAATTATTTTTCTTTCTCCGGCGGATCATCATCTCTGTTCCCAGCTTCGAATACAAGTCGTCCGGCAATGAGGGAGGTATCGAATTTACTCGAGAAAAATTTGATTATCAAAAATCCAGTCCCCTCTTCGGTAACAAAACAAGAACAAGAAGAAGTAAAGACTAAAAACGTTACAGAAGTTGGTGTAATTGGCGGGCATCGTCAAAATTTGATTATCAAAAATCCAGTCCCCTCTTCGGTAGCAAAACAAGAACAAGAAGAAGTAAAGACTAAAAACGTTACAGAAGTTGGTGTAATTGGCGGGCATCGTCAGTCAAAGAAACCGCCGTCCTTAGGTTTTATCCCTATTGAAGATTCCTTCAAAATTGTCGGTATGAAAGAAGAAGGTAGAGATCATATGACAAAGAAGACAAGTTTCACCCTTACTTCTAATGTGCACGGAGAAGATGAAAATCGAAAGCCGAGTCAACCACCCCATTCTCATTGGCCTATTTTTGAACACAAAGGAATTCCGGTAACCGGAAAGAGTTTTTTTCCGCCAAGGTCATCGAGCTTCTCTATTTATGAGGACGGAAATAGTAGAGATTCCAGCGTCACCTCCACCTCCAGAGGAATTCTTTGCGAAAGAAAGAATCCTCTCTATGATTTTCCAGAGTATTCCTTGGACATTCTCAATTATTGGCTGGCCTATGAGAAGAGATCACGTCCGAAACGAATGTATATGTCAAAACAACCAGAGATTTCACATCGAATGAGGACAATTCTTGTCGACTGGATCGTCGAGGTAGGAATGGAGTACGACATGCATGGAGAAACAATATTTTTGGCCGTGAGTTGTGTGGATCGATTTCTCAGTAAAATGAGCGTGGCCAGAAACAAACTTCAACTCATTGGCACCGCAGCACTTTTCATTTCCTCCAAATATGAAGAAATTCAACCACCGGAGATCGGCGATTTTGTTTACATCACCGATGAGACCTACACGAAGGAGCAGGTCTGATTTTCTGTTTTAACTTTGTGTTTTTTTTTTACCTTTTTAACCTTTTTTAATCCCGAATCGATGTTTTACCTTTCACAAATTCTAACAGATTTAGCGTCGGATCAGATTAAATTACTCTTAAGACTTGCTAGACTTGCTTAATCAAATAATTAACCCGATCTCTTCTGAGACTTCTGACCAAATCTTAGATAACAAATGTCTGACAAAACGTTCAAGCGAATAAATCAAACATCGACTCGGACTCGACATGTCCGTAATCTGTTAGAACTGCCGAGCTGACATTAACCATTTTTTTTATAATTTAACACAGGTTTTGCAAATGGAGTTGATCATGTTGAACATTTTATCTTACGACTTGATGGCACCAACTGCTTACGACTTTGTTCGTACGTTTTCCTCGATTCTTCGCTTGGACTCACAGACGACGTGTTTGGCGATGTATTTGACGGAACTTGCAATGATGGATGGAGAACGCTATCTCCTTTACCTTCCCTCAATTATAGCAACAGCTGCCATTTCTTTGTCCAGATACACTTTTCAGGTAATCTTAAAATTTATCATATCTGCCATAATGTCCGTCGACAAATCGAATCACACTGCCGAACTAGGTTAAATGTGCAGATTAAGGTTACTTTCATGATAGCTCGGATAAGAACAACTTAAATTACTTCATCCATCTAAATCTAAACATAATAGCCAAACGCAGGGGTGGTCATCAAAGTTGGTTACTTGCCGATAATGGTTCTTGAGCCTAACTCGACCTTACTCTTGCCAATTAGATTTTTTTAAATAACGAGTAACTGAGGTTGACATTATCTTCTTTGCATTCCAAGTCCCAACTAACTCTACATTCTGCCACTAAAAATTTGACAATTTTCTATTTCTTATAGGGCATGTTTTGGGATGAGAAAATCACAATCCTCACGCCGCATGGTCTTCGGGACGTTCAACGTTGCGCTCAGCATTTATTTAATTCTTTTTATGACGCTCCAACCCTGGATCAGACAGCAATCTACGATAAGTACAAAGCCGTTCGCTATTGCAGCATTTCACAAACAACTCTGCCTGTAAGGCTGCCGTGGGTCTAATTTCTAATATGTTCTTTTGAAATGTATCTTTTAATTTGACTCATTATTTGAAAAGACTAATTTGTAATACACCAATAGTTAAAATACGTCCACTATACTATATTTTAAGCAAGCTTGTTCATGCTCGCTCTCGAATGCACTTTTTGATTAAAGTCATCTCAATTTTCAATGTTTTGTGCCTCCGTGTATTTTAATATGACGGTTATTGAATTTCTTAACTGCGTGATTAACTACTTAACAACTAAATATGCTGCGACTTCGGTAACCACCGTACCCAACCAGAGATTTGATTGCAGTATACTACAATTTACCAAATCTCTGACCCCAACATCATCATCATCATCAAAATATATTGCCGTAAGGACTGCTAGACTTAGTTGATAAATAACAGAGCGTCTTTAAAGCGCTTTAAAAATAATTTCATCCACACACGACATTTAAATAACAATTTTCGTCATTTTTGTCTTTTTTTTTTATTTGTTCGCTTTAGTTGTTGGAGCTACTATAATAATCATTCCTAACTTGCCGCACTGAACAATAGCACAGTAAGCCAGGGAATATTTTTCACGTGTGACAGTAACAAAAATGTATGCTTGAAGAAGCGGAATTTTCCACCGAATCTAGTTTCAAGCACAATATATAATAGAAACAAACAAACTGAAGCCTTCACTTGATAGACAAGATTTTAGCTTGTCTGATTGATATGACACAAACCAAATTCTTAGTCCAGAGAGACCTCACATTAGCTCACGTTATTATTATTGTTTATCTTATGCACTGAAAAATAATAATTGGTCTGAGAAATTTGTTTTATAACATTTAATAGATAATATTATGTGTGCTACATAATAATATAATGTCATAGACAATATTATATAACAAAACATGATGATTATTAGGCAACAATTTAAAGGAAGCGATGCATCCAGAGCAAATTATAATCTCCTCTTTTTTTCACAAGGTCACTAAACTTAATTTGAAATGATCTAATATTTAGATCGTAACATTTCTCGTACGTAAAATAAGGTTTGGAAGTTCCAAAACAGGTGTCAAAGATGAATACATAGGTACTTGTAAATAACAATCAATTTAGTCATTCATAATTATACTCTGTGTATAATTTTTATACTTTATGAAAGTCAAACTAATCTAATTCTAATTAATTTTCGTCCATCCTAAATTTTTTATGAGCTCTTCTGTCTGCTTAGGCAATATAATTTTGTGTGGTAGTAAACAAAAGTCAGTGAGGAAGAAGCTGCGGAGCAAATGCATTGACATTCTCCCTACAAGTCCATTTCGAACTGCTCCGAGTCGGCCGTCCCGGTAGGATGGTCTTGAGCAATTGGTGAAGCACCTGAACGAAGCAAACATATTTTTGAGACCAGTTTCACGCTAAGAAATGTTATAACATCTTATTAAGAACTAATTAAAAACTTACGGCGGTCAGGCGAATTCTTCCGCTGAGTGTTGTTGTTCTCACATAAACCGGACTGCTTCGTTGGAGATTTTCCTGGAGAAAATCCTGGGATAAATTGCAGTTTTGGTGGGGTTCTGGCCAGTGGTGAATTTCGTAATTGCATCAGAACGTTGCGCTCATAAACAATTCTAGTTCCTGTAAGATAAATATCAAGGGTTAAAAATATTATCACACTGAATTCTTATTTAATTTCCATAGCCATTACAGCTTTGCTCTGATAGATTGTGTACGGTACACAATCGATCGTCGAATAACAACATTGATAAATATGGGACTAATTAGCTCCACCCTAACAGCTATTTTCATTGTCGTATCTTCAATAATAATGCCTCCTGACGACAGTTGTCAGAAATCCGGAAATGTAAAACAAGTTTCGCTAGGCATGAGACTATGAGACGACAAGATCTTAATCTTAAGGTTAAGGTAACCTCGATCTGTTCAATGCTTTAATGTAAAGTAACGTATTATGCTGCAAGAAAATCTAATTCTTCTCAAATTATATTTTCAATTTTATTTATTTTGCCAAATTAGCACACATATCCTCGGGTCAATGACTGCTTTCTGCATTTCTTGTTAATTTCTGCATTTGCAGTTTCAGTTCCTTTACTTGTGATTTCACATCATATAACATCGCATTCCACGCAACGCTTACGTATAGTTTCGATTTCAACAGACAGACTTGAGAAAAAACGTTCACAATGTACAATGAAAATACTGATTCACTTCGTAAAATGCCGTTTTATAATTTATAGCAATAACAATTATTATTGGAATCAATCTAACTACTTTTGAAAACTCGAGAAAAATAATGAACCTGATCCTCCAGGAAACAAAGACTTTCCCAAACTGGTTAAGACACCGGTAACGAATTTCCCAAATTATATTCCAAATCCTGTATAGGAATGGGAGATATCTGGTCTTGGAGTTGGAGGATGTTTCAAATAATTTTATAGTGTAATTTTGTATGTCCAACATTGCATTTTATGCATGCAAAAATTGCATTATAGCTCGAACCAAGACGACTAAACAAATCAATCAAATTTTGTAGTCAGGAGGTCCTGTTGCGAGGAAAAAATAGAAATCGCCCGAATTGACATTTCTCTTCGGTTGAGTTCCGCTCAACTGGCAACTGACTATTGTAGAAAGTGAATACGGACAAATCTCATACCGATTTAATTTTCATGGTCTCAAAACCTTGGTTTTGAGACCCGAGATTCAAAAAGTTATTTTTGTTTATTCCTCACAACTACAACGGGACCTCCTGACCAAAAAATTTGATTGATTTGTTTAGTCTCCTTGGTTCAAACAATATTGCTGTTAGAAAAACCTTGTCAATCTTTGTTGCAACTCGTTACGTTGTCCAGTCAATACACTGACAAGTATTACCGTTTAAATTTTTTAATATCGTGGCAATGAACTAAAACCGCAACATCTGATGGAGATAACCTCTGGAGAAAGTGGTTGTTCATTCTTGGACACAATACTTTATGAGGGTGCTCGCATAGGGTAAAGTGTAATCAGTTGTGGACAACCTTTGGGGCACTATAGTGGTGTGCTGGTGTAGTTAAGGGGATGGTGCGAATTAGCGCAGCTGTTAACCTTTAGCCGCTTTAGCCCGCTCGAGGGAGAATAATATACCTGCATATAGGGGCTAATTAGCACACCTTCTCTTTTGTGTGTTAACATTTTCCTTTGTCGGCAAGATGTGGAATTTGCACAGTTCTCATATGTGGGCGTGCTTTGGAAGTCACATGCTTTTGTAGTTAAGGGATGGGGCTAATTAACAGTCGCTCGAAGGTGTTGCGTATTAGCCCGCCTTACCCTATTTGTTAAAATTTGTTAAATCAAATCATCCTATAAACTTTCAAATACTTTTCTTGAATTTTAGAAACTGTTGCCCTTTACAATCGCACGTTCAAGCTAACCATGTAACTGTAACTCTATTTCTCTCGCCAGTGTCGCGTGTTACTCTTAACTTAACTCAAGTTCATTGCGAGAAAACGGGTGCACGTTTCTTATTAGGAAAGCATTCAAAGCAGTTATTGTCCACAACACCGTCAACACCAATTACTCTTTCTGTTTTTAAAGCTTAGAATAATCAAAAGGAGTGTCTCTTGGTGTGAATTAACCTCAGGAGATAACAGCATTTCCTATTCACTCACATAGCTACCTATGCAAAGTAAAGACGCACAAAAATTAATTTATTCAAAACTACAAGCCAGTTATTGTTATCAATGTCACTAGTTAATCGTAGTAGTGACCTTGACACGACCCTGTCCACGTAAATTAAATTAATATTTGAATACCAGTAGTCAATTTCAAACGAGTTATTAACTACGTGTTGAGAAGATTTCCCAAACTATTTGAAGTGTGACAGAGTTGGACTGACGGGAGTAACGACTGATTATATATTAATTATTATCTAGTGTACAATTTAATCGGTTCTTATGAGAAAAACAAATGAAGAGAAAAAACAAATGACAAAACATACAAATGACAAATCAAAACAGTCGGTTAAAATTGACGTAGACGTAATTGACGCAAGATGTTGACCAATGATTGTTAGGTCAGAAAATGAGATAACCCTATTACAACCTGGTGGTAGACGTCTACCACGATTTGCTAGTAAATTGGTTTAAGAAGGCGCACTGTACTGTCAAAGAACTAATCATGTTTGAGTTGGCTTCACAGAGTACAGATGAAGTATAAATACTATATTTGCAAAACCTACAACTTTAGAATGTAAATTATTAATTTAGCGATTCATGAGTACAGAATCCATTAAACCAAGTTAATAAATTACGTGGTTTCGCTCAAAGTAGGGAACTTGGATGAACGAACCATAACCACGGCACGGCGTAAATTGTGATGAGTAAATTATCACGCGATGAGCTAATGAGAAAAGTCTGTACTTGTGGTTAACCAAGAGGCTGGAACTGGAAGGATCACCTTTGGACATTCATATTTCAGACTGAAAGCCAAACTACGAAATTTTTAGACCTGACTAAATACGAAAGGGTGAACGTGGAATCAAGTGGCCGTGTACGGTGCAAATGTGGGTTGAAATAATGTAACGAGTTATGACACTCTTGTCTGTAAACACGAGTGACCTTCAATACAGAAAAAACTTAAAACATAATATGTATGTGCGGATAATTCGCGGCAATATTCCCGTCCCGAAACGAAGTAGAATATTTCGCAGTAATTTGCACTCCCAAATAACCCTGGCATATTGACTCTCAAAAGTTAAAACCACGTGTACTTCAGACTGTGATCATTGAATCCACGTGCAAAATACAATGATACCGTGTGCATGGAAAACTACTCTGCACAGCATACCTTACCTGACAAATCACTTGATTGGTTACGGAATATGTGCAAAAAACCTGAACTTCATGAACTGGCCAACATTCCGTTCATTCTTATATGTACATACTTTTGTTTCATTCAAAAATGACAACAATGTATTAAGTTTAAGTAATAGCATGGATTATTCTCCCAAGTCTACTCCGCGTTCGTCAAATACAGTGGTGGTGGTTTTATCTACATATATTCGGAAACGTAGACAGCTACCACTACAAACTTTGTGTCGGTGACTAGGAGTAAAATGTTGTTCCGACTTCACAGAACCGCAAAAAATTATATACCTCAAGAAACGCCACGTGCAACACAAATTGCGCACATATAGGCAGACTTGAGCACTGTATGAACGTTCAGGATCGCAATACATATTGGCAAACGCAAAACGTGCATGCATGCATGTGTTGAGCCTATCTCCGCAACGTCTCTACTAAAACTGGTTCAAATGCACAATTACGCAATTCAACTTTTGGCATATTGGAGAGCCGATGCCTTCTACATCTACCAATATCAATTCACCAACTCAGAAAAATAGCACACTGGAATCACTCTCACTAGAGTGCAAATTTAGGTCTCAACTATCACACAGTGTACAGTCGGATTAGAAGCAATCGTATCCGAAAGAAACAACAGGAATTCTTGATTATCAACAAAATTGTCGCAGAATCGAACTGCTTATCTCTTTGCGCTCTTGACAAGATTCAATCATGCCGCACGTAAACTTAGAACTCCGATGTGAACATTGCAACTTACAGATTGACTACGAGTAATACGAGTACACTCTCTCCGATACCAGCTCGGGGTTACAAATAACAAACGCCACGAAAAGCTAAAATATCCTACAATGTTTACTAGAAGTTTACCCGCCTCCCATCATAGGCCGAAGGTGGAGGTTCTAAAAAATGACACAAAATTTGCACATAATTGCTATAAGTTGCGTAAATCAAGAGGTCATTCTACACCGACAAAATTTACACGTCCGGAATACGGAGCCCTTCCTTCTTGATTTACGTCAACGCGTCAACCTGAATGTGAATTAATCCCGACCTTCGTAAACAATACGAAACATACAAAACATTTTGTAAAAATTCCCAAAATATCCGTCTCTGAGTACGCTTTCCTTAAATTCGTTGAATTAGCTGACAGAGAAGAGTCGAAGAGTGCATAGTGAAGCAAACCATGCCACAGGAATAAATTCTCAAACGAATGAAAAAGAAAGACCAAAAAAAATGAAATGCTGGGCTGCCAATGCTTCCATCGGATATATCATTTTTCTCATGACTCGGCTTAAATATTCGAATGAGAATTGTGTCAAGGTTAACATTTTATAACTCAATACTGGTAATAGTCCCCTTTACATGCATCGCATTTTGTCTTGGGGTTTCAAACTATCCAGCGATGAATGATTTGACATGTCAAAAACAAGTCAATCTTAACTCTCTAGCTGCTTGAAATTCATTATTTTGATTTCATTCAAAAATTCCTACTCCACAATTTTATTGTCCCAAATGGTACATCCTGTGTATCCCTAACATCAAACATTTGGGCTCAAAATTTCATCAGTCGACCAGGAGCAGATGACAAAATGATAATTGATAGTCTTCGTGAAGGTCAGTGGGACAACTGCACAACACAATTTAGTGGTAACGAAGAAACTGTACGGCTTTGCCGCTGAGAGTGATTGTATGTGTAGTGTAATTCGTGATCGAAATCTTGTCTACAAGTCAAGAAAAATGTTTTCAGAAAAATTTAATTCGAACGTCAAACACGCTTAATCAAACCTACTCTAATTGAATAATTCATATCCATCATATTTGGAACAATACGTTGGGATTTTATAAATGTGACAAGAATACAATTTCTTGTCTTCAGTGCTTAGTTTCATTCGCATTCAATAAGATAATAAGAATGAGTTTATACTCGTAGCACACTTTTCATTAGTCTCCAAAGTCAAAGAGGAGAGCCCGAGGGGATTTGGTCTGACGTGGACGTGGAGTCTATTATTGCAATAATCCCAAAGTATATCATAATATACTTTATACTCCCACCATCCCGGTGTAATTATTATTACAAAATTAACACCATTTAATGATTATAATTGAGACTTTTATTATTAAAACTTATACGTATAGCACAAATCAACTATGCTTTCCTTTACTAATTATGCTCTCACCATCTTGATCTGTGTATCGCAAAGTTGGCAGTACTTGAAGCCGATGAAATAATAAAATGAACAAAGAAAACTTTTATTTGCTGTCCTCTAACGTCAGTAAGGAAAAGTCGTTAAACACTGGCAGGATGAGATACAAGAACGCAAATGTGCACTTGAGTCAACCTTGATAAATGGTAGGATTTAAAAAAAAAGAGTCGAAAACCATATCGCCTGATTAATTCCTAAATTATTCGATAATGACCGTCAAATAATAAAAATGCACATCTTTCTTGATGAATTAACCTCCATCAATCATTACAAAGCAAAATACCAAAAACAAACCCAAGAATATTGACAAGTCAGATATTAAAATTCTACAGTTCGCAATTTCAAATGTGCAATTGATTTCCGTTCGTCTCTTTTTGTTTAAAGAGTATCATGTTTCTCCGATGTCGCGATGTAGTCAAAATGCCTTTTGACATTTGACTAACTCCTTGTCATTTCGCACTAATCTACAGACGCAACAAATTGAACACGATCCTCACATAAACCACAGCATCAGCAAAACAATTCCTTATCTGAAGTGTCGACTACTTATCACTACATTTGAAAGTACATATGGTTAAGCCAACGGGTTCCCATTTATAAACACTCACCATGTTTTTAAACGAAATCTGAACCCTGTGATTTTATATGTGACAGCTCGTGAACTATGAAGAGTAAACTTAGGAACTAACCGATGGCAACATGATTCCTATGGGATATACTAAAGGCAAAGACTGAGAGGAATTAACTTAAAAGCGACAGTAATGCGACAGCGTCATGACTTTATTCAGTGTCAGCAATTTCAATTGTTGAGTCGGTTTAGGTTGTTGTGACTAGCTTAGGTTCTGACAAATATTATTGTGATTCAATAAAATTTGCATTGCTAGATTTTGTTATTTAATTTTTGAACGATGTGTTAAAGTTTTTTATTCTGAAAATAAAAAACATTACCCGGGGTAATGTTTACTTAATTCAAGTTTACAAAAATAGAAAGTTAAAAGGCGTACTATCAAGATTAAGATTGAAGCAACTCCTTGAAGCTGTAATAAAATTAGCGAAACTAGTCAGTAGGCATACGCCAATGAGTAATAAATTGTAAATAATTAATTTATTGAATTCACTAACAAGAGGCTTAAAAGACCTAGCGCAGCGGTCGGACAAAGTCAAACATTACAACAAGGAGATATGACATATGACAAGGAGTGGAAGTGGAAGTATCTCTCACGGTCACAATTTTTTCTTCTTTTTTAAATTCACTACGTTTCTTGAATTTTCAAAAAAGGTCAGCTTAGAAATCGCTTGCACTGCTAATTAACTCTATTGAATTCATCCTACTCGCCGCGCCGGTTACTCCTACTTTTGTAATGGATTGTAAGAAAATCGACGGCACAGCCTTATCAAGCGACAACCGTTCGACCGTGGCGTGTCGACAAGCAAACATGTATATAAATACACAAATAAACTTAAACTAAAAAAAAACTCAAACTCAAACCGGTTTAACAGAGACGTAGGCAACTAACAATTAACAATTACGAAATTAGCAAATTATACGGACAACGTCATTTACGATTCAGCAAATCAATCTCGAATATCTGATTGAATAGATTACAAAATACAGTTTTTAAAAGTTTGCACTGGAACTCATAATATAATCATGCAGTCATCCATGCCAGTTCCATGCGTGTGTACTTCCCTTCCACTTTCTGACCTTATAGTGTAGTAGTAAATTCCGGAATTGAATAAAAAATTAACTAATTACATGATGATACCAATCGGTTAGCCGAATAGAGAATTCAATTCCTCACAAATTATAAACATTTAAACATCAGCTGATGTGAGAGAGTAAGAAATAATTCTACCAACCCGTTTAACTACCGCCAAGATAAAAAAAAGTAATTTCTATAACCACTCTTCTATTGATACACATAATTCCCTTCCCAGATAGTCACAAAATTAAAGGGGAGTTAAAACTTGGGTAATTATGTCACTTGCTCACATGTAGTCTTGATGAAATCCCAAACAGTGTACGGAGTTGCTGCGCAGTGCCCACTCAAAATGTAATCACTTCAAATTCCTATTTCACCTTTCCGTTTCGCGATTTCGTAAACGCAAACGGACAGTCGATATTGCAGATAAAGAGGTTGACTGTGAAGCGAATATGCCTAGAATACTCGAAGTGGGAGAATGATGTTCGATTAAAGTATGACTTGTTTGTTCAAATGAAAATATCAACGAACTCGTAAATCATGGATTCGTAAATATTAGTGTTTAGTGAATCAATTTGACAGCCTGACCATTTGACTCAAAAATACACTGGAAGGAAATGAACTTAAAACATCAAAACTGAGTTGTTAAAACTTTTTTTTCTATTATTATGTACTGTACTGTACATAATTTGTTAAAAGATCACACTAACATTTTACTAGGTTGTTCAGAAAGCAGAAAATACTAAAATTCGGGCTGGTCCACCCCGCAGCAATTATCTCAGAAGTGCGTAGTGTTCTTTACCGCATTTATATTAATTTCTAAATCCAAATATATTTGCAATGTCACCGTTGAAAGAATGTTTGCCAGGTTTTGATTAAGCAACCGGCACCCTGAGTCAATGTCTGGAATATTTATATCAACACTTTAAAGACCCGAGACGACTACAGAACAGAGAAAGGACGGACGTCATTCAAAACAGGATCACTTTGCTTACTCCGCACTCCATCAAAAACTATTGCATTCAAAATAAGATTTTTCTTTTAGATGAATACGGCGAAATAATGTGGCCGTGCCGTATTCCTCTCTCTTAAAGATACTTGCTTGAATTGAGAATTGGGGTACATGATGTAGATGTCCATTAAGCAATACGACGCAATATTTATTTTGCACATGCACATGATCAAGAGATCCTACAGAGCTCCAGCTGCAGCATAGTTATTCTAATGTGTACCAGGCAAATTTGCCAACCCTTAGAAATTAATACAGTGACTAATCCAAAGATACTACAATCAACTTAAAAAAGTCTGTCTATCCACAGGTGCAACTTGAAAATGGAATTGTGTTCAATCGAACAACAATGAATTCACTGTTTGCAAACCCAACTTCCAAGGCAAAATCGAGTGCCATGACTCATGCTTGGTTAACTGACGTTATTCCCAGAAATCCGGCTGGATACCTGATTTTGCACCCAGTTAAAAATTAAATTACATGCGAAGTAAAATACTAAACTTTAAACCGTGCTCCTGGAAGTAAATTACTTCACGTCTTATTCAGTTCATCTGACATGACGTGATGTAAAACGACGAAAAATTAAGAATATTTATACTACACCAATTTTTGTGATTACCAGGCATTATTTCATTTTCCGTGTATACATATCGAACAAATTCGACACTTAGAAAGCTCCCTGATCGTGACTGGCCATGACTTCCTATCCAATATCCGAAATCTGAAGTTGCTGGTTGTTGAAATAATTATTGAGACTCCGGTTTCGCTCCAGTACTTTAAGTTGTAGTTTCGTAAATCGTAATACTATCTAGTGTT